>DWTO01005742.1:0-10513 GCA_018244755.1 Jemadia pseudognetus
GTTGGGGCATGCGCACAAAAGTTTCCTCAACAGGGTCTCGGCTCATTCATTCCAATTCCACAGTTGATAACCAACCGCGGAGCGAGTCACACCTGCCGATCGCTCAGCTTTCCTACAAAAACTTTTACGTTCACGTTATATTGACGAAAAAATCTACGTTGAAGTGTAATATTTAAACGACTTTGATGATCTTGGGAATGTTCTATTGTGAATAAATTTCATCGTAAATTTTTATATCTCGTAGAGTACAAAATAAAATATAACATGTAGAGTAAAGTACGCAGTGATGGAATACAATGGTGCCGTCAAAGAGAAATCCGATGTATTAACTGTTTCCAGATTATATAAGTGTATAAATGGATGTAATCTTTTGGACTTGCGTTCTTGTTATTCCAATTCAGTTGTCACTATGCGTAAAGGCAGAGGACGGAATAAAAAGTAAGTGAATTAAAGTGTCATTTACGGTATTACCTATACAAGCGATTATAAAAAAAATTAGTTACTCCAGCGGCAATATTTATTGTTTGTTGTATAGGTACTTCACAATGTCAAAGTTTTATTTGTAATCATACCAACAGTTAATTTTAAAATAATTTGTATTCGTTTACATCTTTACTTACTTGAACTATGATAATAACAAGCTAGATTTTTGTTATTCGGAATTTTAATTACTCGCAATTATTCAATTCTGTCGCGTATTTATCGCGCCGTTTTATGTTACTTCTTAAAAATAAGTGTATTAATATTCTATTAAAAAACAAAATTTAATGGAATTAGCGATATTACTCATTATTTATATACTCGTACATGTTTATCAAGAGATTTGTGTTTTGTTTACTAACATTCATTTTAATAAGGCAGTTTTATCGCGAACTCTTGCTTAAGATAACCTGACCTATAAAATACCTAAGATAGGTACAAAATCAGACAGAATATATCTAAAATACACGTATAAAACTTCTCAATTGTTTACGTACTAAATAAACACTAGCAATAAAATATATTCCATAAGTAAGTATATGTTTATGTCATTAATAAATAACGTACGCGAGTGAGATCGTTAATCAAACCAGATTTGATGCATCATGGTGAAATCCTGCTTTTCAATATCGATGCATTACCTATATAAATTCAGGTGAGGCGTATTATAACTGGGTCTATTATGAAAATTGCTTATAGACTGATGTTCTTTAGGAACTGAGTCTTAAAGTGCATTTAGACTGACGTATTTTTCATTTAACGTATATAATAACCATTTTTAAGTCCCAAAATTAATAATGTGAAAAATGCTTCGGACGTCGGTAATGTTTTCTTATATTATTTTCTCTTTCTGTTTAGTTATATATTTATAAAACCGTTTAGTTTGGCCGAAATAAATTTTTCCCATCAAAGAGGTAATACGCTCATATACTACAAGTAAAATAAGAAGCAGCCAGGAAGGTATGTTTTACGGGCCTCGGTTACATCAGTAATTTTTTTTTGGCCAAACGACAAGTTTATGATAATCATTTATCCAATTTGTTTTAATTATGATTATCATTACTAACCAAACATTTTGAAAACATTCTCACATTTTGTAGATGCACATCGCACAGATGACAGTCCCGTTGAAACACAAATCAAAGACGACAAAACATTGGAATTCCTTACCAGCCACCCCAAGAAAGAAGCGAAAGACTACTTTCTACCACCAGTTTTCTCTAACGAGGACCCTGACGAAGAAGATGATGACGAAGAAAATTCTTATTTAGATTACGATTATGAAACCAAAGAAATTAATTACAAAGATTCTCCCGATTCTCAACAGACAGTAAAAACCGGAGACGAGGAAGTTCTACCCATAGACGATAAAATACCATTACACACAACCAAAGACAATTTACCTATATTTTTATTAGAACCAGAAAATACTTATGTTGTTAAAAACAAACCGGCTACATTGAAATGCCGAGCCGCAAATGCTCTAGAAGTGAGTAGACAAACATTTTATCTTTAAAGGATTCATATTTGTCGAATACTCAAATTGGTTTTCGGTATAATTGTTTTATTCATTAATCGATTCCTATAACAGGTGTAAATTGCTACTTTTAACACTTTACAAGTGTATCGTATCCATTCAAATTAGGTACTTATGTATCAAAAGTGATATATATATAATTGATTTCGCGTTAATACTTATAAGTTTAATATTAACCACCAAATTACGTCACCTTTAGGTATATTTCAAATGCAACGGTGTTAAAACGCAAGCTTTAAATTTCGAATTCGTGGATCCACAAACCGGAGTCCGAATCATCGAAGGGGAATACAAAGTGACACGGGAGCTGGTGGACGAATACTTTGGGGATGAGAAGTATCAGTGTTCATGTTATGCTTGGACCAGCAGAGGACAGATCAGAAGTCAACCAGCTACGATCGAACTTGCCTGTAAGTTACAATATATTATTCTTTATAATATGTATCACAGGGAAAGACAGAGTATAGCATTTACGATTTAGAGATTAAGGACAATATTGAGGGCCTACTGATCGAATAAAAGCGATTTATTCGAAACAGGTTATTAGGAAAAAAGTATAAAGAGGTAAGAAAGCAACAGTGTATAAAAAGATATCGACACGTACGTATACAAATTAGGTAAAACATATACACACCCTAATGAGCTAATGAATGAAATAAAATATCTTAAAATGAAAAATCCTAAAGTAGTAATCTTTAACAATATTTTTGAAATACTAGATCTATTGAAATTTATTTTGAGAAAATGAAAGAAATATGAGGATTCAAGGGTATATTATATTTAGTATAAAGAACCTTACATAATTAAAAAATATAATAAAGTTGTATGAAGAGTCAAGTTATTTTGCTGGTTGGTTCTGTAAGCGATTTTGCTTTTAACTATATTATGCAAAGCTATATACGATATAATTATATAAGCAAAAAAATTTAATTATATCAAATACATCCGGATCAATAAATATTTAAGTTTACCTAAACAATCAAAAAATACTTCTTATTATCCCACAAATTCTGAATAAGTAATAGGCCAATATAATAACGCTAGTAAATTTGCAAAAAAGGCAAAATCGTGCCTAAATGAAGGAGCCTCTGATGTAAATGGAATTATTTGTAGATATCAAAAAGCATTTCTCGGTGGCGCCACAATCTCAGCTAGTGAAGCAGTACACGCCTGTGACGTTCCGTTGCGAGCCGCCGCCCGCCGCGCCGTTTGCTCAATTGTATTGGCTGAAGAATGGCGCCCCAGTCGTCGTCGATGACAATGTACAGATATCTAAGGAAGCGGATTTACTTATTAAACAAGCGTCTTTATTGGTAAGTGCTGTCACTATGACAACAAGTTCGTGTATGTTCATTCATATTTACATACAAAATACCCTTAAATATTGAGATATTTTAATAATAAAAGAAGAGCTTGTTGAAACATTTAGGGTTGTTGAATGTCTGTTTATATTTGTGTTTCTAAAATAAACCGAAAGTTTCTAAATTATACAGAAATGTAATATGTATGTATCACATATAACGGCTCATAAATCTAACACAAACGAATTTGTTTGAATGTCTGGTTTGAAATATTCGCGTCTAGACTTAAATCAATTTCCAGGGCGCACCGAACGACACCTGCGTCCCAGAAAATTTGTCAAATCTGTTTCACCAGATATATAGGTTTACCTCCTTTTCGATGAAATAAGTTAAAGTATAACAAATGTAGCCACAGTCATATTTTTATTAAAATGACAATAAAATTAAAATATTGTTACGTACCAATGAATATTAACGTAAATTTTATTATTTACATCCGAAAAATTAAGATAAAATATCCTTCACCTCTAGAATAGTAATCTAACCCATATAGTAACATTATTTTTGATGACTGACAAGTTGATAAATGTACGCTTTATTGTGATTTTCCATCCTAATAAGTTTAGAATAAGAAATGTCGGACGTAATAAATATAATTAAAAATATTCTTTAGAACAAAATGATTTCCAAGATGTACAGACCTCAACCATTTCTCAGATAATAAATCTTAGTTGTTTAAGTAGGACTTCGCTGTATTTCTCATTAAAATTGTTTCGTTATTTCAATGTGTTAATAAAATATTCTCGCAAACCAACGCAATTTGTAGGACATGGCGAACTACACCTGCGTCGCGGAAAATTTGGCTGGCAAGCGAATGTCTGAGCCTGCTCTCCTCACGGTGTTCGGTGAGCGACAATTTCTGTATTGTATCTGTTACTGTTCTGTATAATTTTGTTATGAGATTAGTTCTCGCTTCGAATTCATGTTCATCCGTTTTCTTAACATAAAGGATACTTGTCCGATGTTATGAAGATCGCGGTATGGCGCATTCTGTCTAACCACCATTAAACGCCCCGGTCGTCTATAGGCAGCAGCGTAAGTGGTGCGAGAGGCTGTGCTCTGCGATCCCTAACCCGCATGCCCAGCGTGGGGATTATGGGCTTATGCCCATTTAGGGGCTTCCTATGTCCAGTAGTGAACTGCAATAGGCTGATGATGATATTATGATGCCGTAGTTTATGATTTAAAATTTCGATAACTTAACAGGTATCTCAAAAACGTATAAGCTTTGAAAGTACGATTGTGCAGGTGAAAATGAAAATTATTTGGAATCATTATTTATTATTAATTTTTAGTAAATGGCGGTTGGACTGCCTGGTCAACTTGGACGGACTGTTTTTGTTCCGGGCAAGTCCGTGAACACCGCGATGGTAGGCCTGGAAGACGAAGAGTGAGGACCTGTACCGCACCACGGCCTTTAAATGGTGGACAACCTTGTATAGGACCTAGTGTCCAGAAAACACAAGAGTGCTTGGACTGCGATTTGGGTAATATTATTTGTGTCCATCGAAGACAAATTATTGCTTTGAATGTTTTCTTATAATCGTAATCGATTATATTATATAGTAATTAATTTAATAAAAGAAATGATAAATTTTAATATGTTGATAAATTATTTTATATATCTGTTTCTAATTAGTTTTTTGAAGCACTATATCATCAATAATATTGACAGCAGCTGATTTATGAATTTGTATTGAACAAAAATGTACCTACTATATTATATCAACTACATACAATTGATTATTCTGAAGATATCGTAACATAGTCCCCTTTTCAGATGTGTATGTGGATAGTATAGATGAATTAGCAGACGAATCATCAGATATACTTTTAGGTAAGGCAGTAAATATTTTCATTACATTGCTTATACATACACACGTAAATAATATACATTTTTTAACAATATAATGTAAGATAATAACTCAGCGAATTTATATAATAATATTAGTGATATGCAATCAATCCAATTGAGCTAAAGTTTAGTTATGATTCCAATGCTGGGCTTAAAATGTGATAATTTTAGGTCGCTGGTCCCAATGGTCCGAGTGGTCAAGATGTGACTCGGACTGTCTACAAACGAGAAGGCGAAGATGTGTCACAAGCACAGCTTGCCTGGGAAAAGATTACCAAGTGGCTCAATGTCCACTTTGCGTTCGAACTTCAAAATCGGGTATTATGCATGACGGTTTGTGTTTTTTACCATATTTTGTTATCACGCAGTTACGTCTGAGCTTTTATATTACTTAAAAATTGTACTGATATTCCTTGAATAAATTTGAAGTTATATGTATTTGAATGGTTTTATGTGATTATTACTTTGGAATGAGTGGAATAATCGTATCTTAATCTATTTAGCAAAATAATTCAGCATTCACCTATGATAGATTTTGTAATAAAACGTTTCCTGTCTTGTGCTAAGATTACATAATTACAAGATTTCTTTGCTTGTCTATTTTAATTATTAGTCAATAATTATTCAACCTTTTCAGGTTCATCGTCATATTGGCCATTATTAATAGCATTGTCAATTGCATTCCTTATATTTATAGTAGTTGTTATATTGGGTATAAAATATATGAAATTTAAAATGGCCGAAAATTCTCCATATGCTAAACCACCACCAGGTAAAATTGCTCAGGTTTCCCAATAAATATTCAGAATAATGTTAGGTGCAATATTGATGTAAATTTTTCTTCAGGTACTAATTATTTTGGAAATGTCATAAAGAGGACATTAACTAATCAGCCCGATTTGACTATACACGAGGAATTCCAAACTATGGATTCGAGACGTACACAAAGACAACCTAGTGTACCTAGTAACAATCGACAAGAGCATTTGTATGAAGTTCCACAATTAGCTAACAGGTAATACGAGAATATTTTTTCATCAGACATTGAATTTTGTCAATTTTGTTAACTGTTTTATGTTATTCATGATTATCAAAGAGTAAGTAATGTAACCATTTATTCTACTTTGTGTTATAATATTCGAGACATTTAATTTTTATTGCATGTTGCCAAAAATATTTTATAATATAATGTTTTATTGGTTGGTCATTTCTTGGAGAAGTGATTTCTGAATCGTATCGATCGTTGGTATCAACAAATGTGAAGTTGATTAATATATCGTTTTGCTATCGTTGCTTCAACAGGTACTTTGAAAGATCGATTGAATCAAAATCCATAACTTTTATTAAAATTGAGAACACCATTCATATTTCGATTTTAAATTTAACTGATCGTTGAAAAGAGATACCGGTAACCAATATCATACATTTCGTTTCATTTGCAATAAATCCTGATTACAATCGCAGGTTAACTTTCGTAATGATACGCCGTGCTCATGTAACTGGTAGCTCAATATTAATGTGTCGAGATCATATCTATCATATAATCGGTTTAATGTTTTGGACAAACTAATTAACACTTAATTTTCGTGTTAATTATCTTTATATTTTTTTGCTCTAGCATTGATTTTATTTCTGGCAATTAAAGTTAATTGATTTTCTGAATGAATAATAATTTGTAAACATAATCGTAATAAACTTATGGAGACGTAATTTGGGAAGATCCAATAGTTGTTTCCTGCGTTAGAATTGATTGAGTAACGTTGACTGCCTGGTTGCTTCAGTGGCCGCAATCGTTACTATCGATCGAGAGCTCCTGGAATCAAATTCCGGATCAGGTAGTATTGGATTTTTCCAAATTAGAATTGTTAGGAGGAACTCGGGCTCTGGAGTTGTTTTCCTCTGGAGTTGAATTCCATGATGCAACGCAAATGTAACTGGTGCAACGTGGGAGTGTACGACATTCCTCTGCCCATTTTTTCTGGAACTACAGGCGTGATGTTACGTTTATAATAACAGCGTGTTTCTTTTCAGCTACATGGCCCCCATAGATCACGAGGTAAGAACCGAGCGCACCGAACGGAATTACGCTTGCAAGGATAACGCGGAGTCAGTTCGGTCTGACTCCAGCTGCTTTTTGACCTGTGAGTCCCTCACGTCACCTAACAGGGCGGCTATGAGCCATTAAAACAAAATAAGAGAAATGTAACTATGAAGACATTTTTAGAAACCTTGATAATAAATTTCGATTTTGTTTGGATGTAAACGTCTTTGAGCCGTCGTTCATATTGTATCAGTTTATTTGAATTTTTATACAATATGATTCCAATTACACAATAAATACGACGTCGATTGTCCATTAGATTTAATATGAAATTGTGATAGCAATAAAGATTGTATAGGCATACGCCATAACGAAATAAAAACGGTACTTTATGAAAAGACGTTTACATATACACCATACATACATACAAAAAATACACAATAAATAGGAACACGAACAGGGCCGAGAAAAAAGCTTTCGGTAGAAAGGAATGTTTCATTATTAGTACCATTTTGTTTCATTGATGATTAGTCTGCCCTAACGATGCTTAGTTAAATGCTTAAGAATTTGTAGATACTAAGTCCAATGTTGATAACAGTATTTTTTCAGCGGGCTCGTCGTATGGTAATGAAAGTGTAGAAATGTCGCCATCGCTGAAAAACAACGCTTCAGTTGATTCGAAATTTTTAAATTCCCAATATTTGGAGACTGCCACATCGAAAATAGTTGGCACTGACGGCGAGTGGTTGCATTTGGAAAAATGTGGAATCAGATTGTATGTGCCTGAAGGAGTCGTTGATAAAGGGGAGGAATTATTCTCGGTTGAGGTCACAGATGAGGAATGGAATCGGCCGTTGTTGCAAGAAGGTAAGGTTTGTTGTTTGAACATCACTTTTTATTTGGTTGATGTCAAAATCAAGTAAATACTACAAAAACAGTTGAGGAGCCGGTACTTATGGGCTTCAGTGTCTGTGAACTGAAAATATAAGATAAACTTCATGATGTATTTGTAATAAAACACCAAAACTTACAATATTTATGGATTTGATACATTTCATGCTTATAAATTTTTCTTAGTCGAAAGTAGTCTCTATAAGACTCGATATAAAATCGTTCAAGAACTTAACTTTCCCTGTTAGTGAATTGCCGACAAAGTTATAAATCTGACCTAAGTTCCAAAATAGAGTTAGAAGAGACCGTGTGACCTAAATTGTAAATGTCAGCCGGTGTTGTAACCTACAACAAAGGTTGCTCTATTGTTGAGCTATATGGTGCCAAATAGAGGTTAGAAAATTATTAGGATGTCAATTTCTTGCTGATTATGATTTCCGGTGGGAAAAATAGTCTTTGTCTAATGTTGAAAAGAACGTACTTAAATATAATTTATTTTGTTAATGTAAAGTATAAATACGACTTTATCATGTCACTTATCTACTTATATCTTCAGCTGATTAAACGTATCTATTAGACTAATTATGCCTTGTTTACATGTACCTATTTAATTTCTTATATATGAATAACTTCATAAATAACATTTTATATCTTAATCAAATTTAGTTTTTAATAAAAGATCTGTTAACGATAACGAAATTCGAAGCTCTATTTTTGTGAGTATTATACATATTAGCAAGAACGTCAACTGCTCACTTCACACACGGTATGTTTGGAGAAAGGAATTGGAATAGTGGTTCGTATTTTTCTTACCGCAGGTGAAACTCAACTAAGCCCGGTCGTGAGATGTGGTCCGAAAAACTTTCATTTCCGCAAAGGAGTGGTTCTTTGCTTTCCGCACTGTGCATCTTTGAAAAACAGCAGTTGGCTTTTATCGATCCATCAGAAACCCGAAGAGATTAAGTCGAGGGAGTGGAGGAAAGTTTTGACTCTAGGCCAGGAAACGCCAGGCACCCCGATATTTGCGCAAGTCGATCCGGCGAAAGTTTACCTCGTGTGTGAATTCTTGAGCGACTTTGTTTTAATCGGCAGAAGTTTTAATGGTCTCGACGCTAAGTCGTTGAAGCTCGCGTTGTTTCTCTCCAAAAGACTGGACGGTGGCCACTATAGTTTGAACGTTCATGTACTCAACGATACACCTTATTCATTCTACGATTGCCTTGAAAATGAGAGACGATCTGGAGGTTTCCTGTTATGCGAACCAAAAACAATTTGCTTTCAAGAGGATTCTTCAGATTTATGTTTTAATATTAGGGATATTGGAAGTGGTTGGAAAATACATTCAGGAGTTAAATATCAAGAGCTGCCTTTGGCACAAATTTGGAACATGGGTGTTAGGTCTCTACAGTGCTGTTTTACTTTGCAACAAGTCGATGCAATTAATTGTTTAGAACTGAATATGTCCGTCTACCAAAAACAAAAGCAGACCAACTCAGTCTGTTTCAATTTGAAAAGCAACGATTTTAATTCAAATTTCAACTGTAATAAACGATTTAGCTACTCGGGCGGTGAACTGGGTTACGGTTTTAATATCCTGGAGAATCCGTTCAATTACTCGTCGTTGTCTAAAAAAGAGGGCCGGTACGATTTCGTTTATAGGAACGGAATGGTGAGGAGTAACTTCAACTTGGACAATAATTACTATAGAATTAACGCGTTAACGAAATCTGATAGAATAATTCTGTGCAAACTTTTAGATTGTCAGACAGCTAAAGGCAACGACTGGAGGCTTCTCGCTGAGAAATTAAAATTATCGTCTTATTATTATTATTTCTCAAATACATGCTCTCCGACCGAGAATATTTTGAATTTGTGGATCTGCAGGAATAACGACTCGAGTATGTTAGTGAGTTTGTCAAGAATATTTAGGGAAATGTCTAGAATTGACTGTGCGACTGTTGTCGAGAGGCGATGCTTTCCGAATTAGACTGAATTATGATTTATGTTAGTTTCTTTATACATATAATACCACTGTGTAGTAATTTAGTTGATTGTGTGCAATTTAGTTTTTAAACTTTGTATGATTTTATATGTTTACCACTGAAAATCTTCAAAAAGATTTTTTGTACATAGGAATAAATTTTATCGATAATTTATTTTCATTTATATTTTTGCAAATTTCTTTCTCTTACGTTTTTTAGCGTTATAATTATATTTTAATTGTAAGGTAATTAACACAGACTGAAAGAACGATTGGTTGGATATATAGAAAGAAAAATACGAAATATTGCCTAATTTTTTTAATGGATACTGTCCTGACTGATGCGTTACGATATTGTGAATGTGTC
>DWTO01005743.1:0-10513 GCA_018244755.1 Jemadia pseudognetus
GGACATCGGTACCCTATCATATTTAGGTCTACTATTGAAAAGAGTTTCCTCACAGAATGCAAAGTCTTGTGACCAAAAATTTGAAGCCCTTCATAGACAATCCCTAAGGCGTCCCGGGTTCCTTGTATGTAATTTTCGTTCGCCATAACAGCAACTTACATTTAGCAAGCGTTCAAAGGACTAAAATATTAAACATAAATACGCCTTGCGACGATAGAAAAAAACGAGAAATGCTAATATGTATATGGAAAATATTTTTTTTATCATCACGCCTGTATCTCCCGGAGGTAGGCAGAGGCGTGTACTCCTCTCCTACGTTCCACCTGTTAAATTCTGTCCGTGAATACGTGCGTGCGAGCATGCGTGCTTGTGTGTGATTTAATATATCATCGCCTCGATAGAAGGATCTAGAACCTTCAAATACACCTTTTCGCAAGATTTTCCCCCCCTTAGCTTTATGGCGATCATTTACCTGTTGCGCAGTATCCATAAATATAACTAAAGCATAACACGCAATGTAATTAAATTGTATTCTACTTTTACATTGCAAAGTAAACAAGGTAACAGGTAGGTTACTGCCCTTTGATCTTTAAGAGTTCAATAAAAAACACGGCCCATTGATTACCGGTCTACAATACAGATATCCTGGATTAAATTCCCGGGATGAAAATTAAGGCAATTAATTCATATATCTCTATTTATTTGATATATTTATCTAGTTGTCTTTATGTGTCCTTTCCACCCTCGATACAGAAAATCAAGATATTGATATATATATAAAATAGCTTATATATCAAGATATATAAGCTATTTGGCACTTGGTGCTCTCTGCCTACCCCACAAGGGACCCGGCGTGATGATATGTATGTATGATACAGAAAATCCCAGTGAGAGGTTAACCCCACTCACATTCCGGTGAGTGTAAGTGGTTTTTTTTTATTAAAAAAGGGATCTCACTTATCTTATAAGAGTGATTGCCACTGCGCAGGTGAACAGTATGTGGAGAGTGGTACAGAGCGTTATGTTAAAGTGATCCCAACTTTTTTCTTTGTCCAGCAACCGTGGATAATAACTCTGTATAAATCAATACATAATCATAATGAAAATCATCTATAGTTTTACGCAGCCTCGCTGTGGACCGCGGTCGCGAGCCCTTCAAAATTAACCGGTTCCTATCGTGCGTCTCCTTCACACGCACAAGCTTAAACGTGTACGTTTCTCGTTCCGCCCTTCGGACATTTTTTCATCTCACTCTCACCAGTGGACTAACTACCACTTTCCCTTTTCATAGGACGAAGACACTGGGTCCCGCGTCTCTTTCGCGCGCGCGCGTATGTTGTTGCGCCGTCTCTATTTCCAGGAGTCAGGATTTGGCCTTGAGACTGAGATGCAAGTCTGGTCAGAGCTATTTTTACTTTTTACTCGGAACGATGACTAAATGCGTTAAGAAGCCGGTGGCGAGTCTTCAGCGCGTTGTGTTGCCAGCATTGACTTATGTAGCCAACATAACCATTGCGTTCCTGGTTCTAATCTTCAGTTCTTGCGGGCTCGGTGGTCTGAACGAATTGTTCTTCACGCCATTGTTAGTCTGGGTTCGATTGTGGGAAACATTGAAGACCGGTCCGTAATTATATTATCACGTTGCCTTCTTTTAAAATTATGGGCGTAGTCTGTAAGGTTAATTTAAATGAGGTTTAAATATTTAAATAAAGAAATCTATATTCAATATATAAAAAAACAGACCTTAAGCGCTTGCATTTTTTGACGCGTAGATATATGCAAGGTGATTTAATAGCTTATTCAAAGCTTTGCACTGAAGATGTTCGTACAGTAATACGTACTTCTGTAATAGCGCAGATATTTCCTGTTATAATCGTTTAAAAACGCTACTATTTAAATGACAGCTTAACTGTTGGACGATATTGGGAGACGATGGGCGACAAGCAATTCGTAATTACAATACCTTGCACTGGCGCACCGCATTTCAACTGCTTCGATCTTAGCCAAGAATGTCTACAAATAATACAAAATGAAACGTGCCTGATAAGAGATACGAAAACGTAACTGATGAAACGTGGGAGTGTACTGCACTCTTCTGTCTGCCTCTATGCGAAGTACAGGCGTGATGTTATATCACGTGAATATGTAAAATAGCTGTTAAAATGGAACACATCAACACTTTCTGTTCCACAATTGTAGACAGGTCTCCTCTTGAAATGGAAAGAGTTAGATTATAGTCTGTCACGCTGGACAAATACGGGTTGCCGGACTTCGTTCGCCTTGAAAAATGTTATGTGAAACTTTAAATAGTGCAGATTTCTCCACCATGTATACCTTTCCCTTCTCCACCACAATAAGTACCCAATAGTTAATCTTAGTACGTACATATTTATAAGCAAAGAATTGTACCCAAGAATTTGAAATCAGGATCCCTGGAGTGAAAGATTGAATTCTAAGCCACTAAGATATTGCTGCCACGAAATAGACATACTTAGTATAAAGCAGATATTTTTCGGGCCTCATGAACACACACACACAAGAATCAAAAAAACTTGTAATAAAAACCCGAATCCAAATCAGTTCAGTGGCTCAGCCGGACACGTCACTGTTGCACGATGTTCAACAAAAGATACGATGTAATAGGTCTTTAATTGCCAGCACACTGTTTAGAGGTCCGTGGGTTCAGCGGACACGGAACTGTCTTACGTGGGTATCATAGAAACTTTTGAATTTAGAACGTTATTCGAATACTTATAAATATAAGTCTTCTGTAATTGTAGCCCGCATTCTGATAGGAGACCCGTGTTCAAGAGTCGGAATGATCAAAGGATTGGTGATGATCAGGATTGAAGCATTTAATTAGGACAGCGCAACAATTTTGTCTGTTACGAAAATTAACGTTGAATAGTACTGGTAATTTTTTTATTCTGGAATCTTTAACTAGGATTCTACGTTTAAGTTATGTAATATAAGTATGGATACACTAACAAAGCGTAGATGCTAAAAACATTATGACATTCAAGACGTATATGTGATTCATTACATGAATGGTAAGGCAAACGAATCAATCACGTCTATTCGTGAAAACGAACTGAAAATTATGAGTGCTTTATAATTGCAATCACGCTGATTAGATAATGCCCAATTCATATTATGTACAAAAACGTTTACATTACATATCCATTTCTATAGGATATTTGTATTCTTTTTTTTATATACCATGCATGAACGCCATCATGAATTAATTGAATATAAAATACGAAAATACTTTCTCTCTCATACTTGGAAAAATCGAACTTTGCTACTAAAATAACAGCATGTAATTTGTATGGAACCCTGTCCGCACAATATCGTCCGCGTTCGTCTCTATCTTAACACTATTGTGAGGTCAATGGCACGCGAAAGAGCGAGTGACTGCCTACCCCGCACGATAATTATATTCGCATTACTATTTGCTGAAAACATTCCGAGCGAACAAAGGTTTATAGCACCTGAGCGGAGATATGCAATTCCTACACATATGGACCTTTATGTTCGTATATTCAAGTGATGTAGAAATTGTGTATTTATGTAATAACTATCTACGTAGATGTACATAAGAGCTTTAACATAGTATAGTTGGGAATTTTGTTAGATTTTGTCATTGACCTTATATTTACTTCATGCGGTGGTGAATACTTTAGTGAAAGTTTCAGGAAAAAGAAAAAAATTTCCATGTTTTCAGATTTGGAAAGTAGATGCGATAAATAGAAATTTCCATTAAGAACCAATGTATCTCTATGATTTTACAGTAGAGTTTGCTGTTAACATATTCAATTTCGAAGATTATAATTGTCGGTAAATCGATAAAACGTAACATAAACGTAACATCACGCTTGTAATCCCCAAAGAGGAGGCAGAGAAGTGTAGAACACTCCCACGTTTCACCAGTTACGACGTTTCATAGTTTTTACGTCCCATTATGGAATAGGTGGTGATCGTAATGGCACACACCGGGCACATATCCAGACTGCGAGACACTACTAGAAAATATAAATTAGAAAATTTTGTAATGCCCGACCTGGGAATTGAACCCAGGACCTCCCGATCGGCAGTCGCACTTGCAACCAACATAACTTACGAGGCAGTCAAATATGTATTAAAGATAATTAATAATATCTAATAATTTTAAATGTCGTTTGTAATTATACATTCTTGCCGTCATCTGAATCGTGATCTTCAAATGCTATGATAGAAAACTTATTTGTACTTCGTCCTTCATTCATGTCAACACTTTACCTAATTGTCAACTTAAATTTTTAACATCATGATGACAACGTCATTAAAATAATGACATACGTACCTTCATCTTTTTTTAAAATAGATAATGGCGATGTCACACATATGATCAGCCAACGACAAGTATTTCGTTTCAAATTACGGCAGTTGTTATTGAATGTGAGCGTGACCAAATAAAAATCTCTTATAAAGGCTGAAAAACAATACACGAGTATTTATTATTTTTCGCTATAAATACATATATCCATACATCAACTTCAATGGCTTAGAATCAGACTACAAACAATATTTTGTCCTTTTCTCTATCATTATACCAAACTCGATAATAATATGTTAGCAAAATAACCATTATGCAGTTTGAATAAGTATCCAGTAAAAACTTAATCCCTAATTAAATCTTAGTTACAATACATGTGTGGCAGAACAAAAAACTATTTTATATACATTCGTTCATAGTATAAGTATTTTTGATTAAAAATGTATGAATGAAATTAGCGTTTTCCAAATTTTGTCATTAATTTCTTTTATAGTTTACCTGCCCTCTTTATATAGATACTTATCGAATAACAAACCAATATTGAAATCATCGATATACACTTGATAAGCGATTTTTATACCATTTCCATACTAAAGTAAGGTCGTTAATCCTCTGAATCAAAAGTATATATCTATGTCACACACACGTACGATATTTACACATCTGCTGAAGGTGTTATAATACTGCAAGTATTAATTTTTTTTATGGTCGTTTTCACTGAAATACTAATGAAAAAAATTACGTATATTTATTGCTACAGAGCATTACATAGTTCTTGGGTAATTTGGACAAATAAGGATACACAGAAGAAAGCGTTCAGTAGTGTGCCATAATTACACACTGGCTTACGAACTCATCTCACCCACAAAACGAGCAGACGCCGCGACCTTGCCGTGAAAAATCAAAAAAAAGCCAGCTCCTGACCTACATACGGCGACTCACGCGGTAAAAACGAATAAAATAACTGAAAATAATAAGACTAAAATAATAATAATACAAAAAAAGGCGAACGCGAGACTAAAATAAAAATAATAATCACAAGATTACGGTTACGGAGCTCGTAGCGGCCGCGTTTTTCATTCACGCTTCGGTAGGATAGTTCTCTTTTTAAACGAGATACGGTACGTGCCGCGAACTGCTCGTCTTGTTCGTTTTCTTTTATTTCCCACCTCTTTCTTTCTTTTTTAATCATTTCTCGAATATGGAGCGTCGTTTTTATCGTTTTCCCGGTGGTTCGGGTCGTCCCATTCATGCGGACGGGTTTCAAACTTGCGAGTTGTGAACGCGAGTTGGTGAGTTTTTGTTGTTTTGAAACAATTACGGCCGCGTCTCGTACGTTTTGCGGTATGCTGTTTATGTTTTTTGCTGTTGCGTAACTGGAGTTATGAGGCCCGGAATGATGTGGCCGCACGATTACTATATCAACGCTGCGCTGCGTTTTTTGGACGCGACGAATACCATGGCGTCGATCTCGTGTGTGCTGGAAGGAAAATTTAAAATGACGCGAGAATTTATTACGGCAAAATCAAATAGCGCGAACGTGTGAATCATTGTCGCGGAGATATTACGCTGCCATGTTCGTACGAGGACCTGCTTTGAAACGTTCTGCTAAAGGAACCGTTCATACACTTGGCAACGTTGTTTCGTTTGGGTGTAATTCAATATCAGTTTCTTAAAATATCATTCATAGCTTTTAATAAGACCTAAATTTATTATCTTTCCTTATACAGAATGTTAAAGATTTAATTATTATGTAGATATATATCGTAGATATATTCATAGTGATTTTCGTAAAGATCATTAATTAAGAATAACCCTTAATCGAGCACTAGAATGATCATATGGTTGCCAAAAAGTACCCCAATAACCCATGGAACGCTTCACTCTTGAACACGGATCTCCTATCAGAACGAGAAGATTTAAGGTATATAGTCTAATTTAGCATAGTCTGCTATGATGAGCAAGTGGGAGTTTGAAGATTTTACACACTATAGAAAACATTATGAAGATACCTTTAGTGGCACGGGAGATCAACGCTCACCTGTTTTGACTGTTGTTTGATACTGAGTATGATAGTGATACTGGGTAATGGGAAATGATACTGGGTAATGGGAAATGATACTGGATAAAGGGGAAATGATACCGGGTAATGGATTGTTCTACCCCGTAATTATAATCAGCCTCGTAATCCGCCGCTGCCACTGCTGTAACTCATGAGCGGCACCGCGTCCTGGACTCAGTTTGCTTCACGTTTGTTAACAATTATGATACTCGTAAAAATATTACTCGTGTGGCAATATGTTAAGTGTATTTTACATAAGCAACGCCCTTATACTATAGGGTTATTTCAAAGAACGCATTTTTTTTTCTTAAGGTCTTTGTACGGTAGCATTTCGCCTTTTAAAAATATTTGTGAAGAGAGTTGGAACAGCATTTTTAAATATACTAAATATTTTTATATATACATACTTTTATTCAATACTTGAACGTCGATTATCCGGTTTACAGTTACAAAACAATTGTAAGGGAGTTACGAAATCATGTCCTTAAACTGTCCAGGCTAATTCCTTCCCGTTGGCGAGCGGCCGGTCGACCGCAGAGTTAGAAAGTGTTAGACCTCTCGCCAATAATAGCGCTATCTTTTTATTCTATTTTCATTTACTTGTCGTTTTGTAGCTCCTCGGTTCCAGTTTAACACTTGTCGTTCGCGTGGCGCCTTCGTAGACTGCAGCTGTAATGTATTGGTGTATGCTTTCGTATGTAGGCTTTCGATAGTTTATTGTATTAGACTCCACTTTGAGAAAATCCGTTATTAACGAATTAAACTGATGTTATTGGACTATAATTTTTCGAAACGGTTTATGATCGAGTATGACGTCATGTGACGCATCACATTATCTCCCACAAAAGACTCAGGTGCAATATGAACCAGCATATGTACTACTACCTACACGTGTTTAAACTGGCTTGGAAATAGAAACGTAAAGAAGTTTTCATCACATATATTCCTTTGAAAAAACCCGTAACACAAAAAACACTTGAGAAAGAACACGGAAAGGACGAAAGAAATAAACATCAGCCTTCAATTCTCTACTACTCGTCATTATATCAGCTTTTACTGTTCCACTGCTGGACATAGATCTTTACGAAGGCCTGCCACAATACTCGATCCTCCGCACATCTCATTCAGCCATCACCACACGCCTTCGTAAGATTATCGATCCAACAGGTCCAGGGTCTCCCCGCAGTAGCCTCGCCAGTAAGGTTTATGATTAATATGATATGGACCACAGTAACTACTATTCTAGAAAGGGTATCACCGAAAGTCAACGGCAGTGACACTTCGCTGCTTAGGCTCAGTGGGCCTTAATACATCAAACCCAAGTCAGCAATTTATACATACGTAATTTTTTTCTTTTCATGTTAACTGCAGTATCTTAATTTTGTATTTGTTTTTATTGTGTGATGATTTATGTAGGTTAGATGAAATAAACTTTTTTCTATTCTATTCTAACAAAAATATGCAGCGAACCAAAAAGTTTCAACGACCAATTCACAAGAGCAGCGCTATTGGCCGGTCGTAACAAAACTTTTTGCGCTCAGGTATGCCCGCAACAAAACCACCGTGTAATGACAATCTGATTCGTAGGCGACCGTTAGCGCAGTCGCGATCACCATTGTCCGGGTTCGAGTCCCGGACACGGCAAAAAGATCTCGACGAGATACGTGAGCAATTAAATCGTCAAACGCGCACCGTTGAAAGTTCAAATGGAGATTGAATTATTTCACATTGAAAAATGTCTGTGTAAATAGTTCAATGGGTTTTTAAGTAGGTATATGCACCTAATATACTTACATTATTTTGTTTCTGTCTTCAAACATTTGCATAGATTAAAATTAGGTGCTACGTTGTCAATGTAACATATGTAATTATGGTAATATGGTAAGACAATGTAAAATATGTAATGGTAATTAGATATTATAATTGACTCCCTCATTGGTCGTGTTGCTTGCAAGGGCGACTGTCGATCGAGAGGTCCTGGGTTCGATTCCCGGGTCTGACACTCATATTTTTCTAATTTAGATTTTCTAGTAGTGGCTCGGAGTTTGGAAATGTGCCCGGTGTATAGCAACAAGCTCACCACCCATTCCATATCGGGACGTAAACCTAACTGATGAAACGTGGGAATGTACTACACTCCTCTGCCTACCTCTTCGGGGATTACAGGCGTGGTGTTACGTTATTACGAACAACTTATTTACCAATCGCTCGCGCGTCCCAGAGACTCCCGCGCCCACCACTTAACAAGGTATGCGATAATCAATTACACACATCGGTAGCTGGCCTGTAATTTTGAACCACTCGCATGTACTGTAACTACAGTCGATCTGTCCAAATGTGTTTATCGCGTGTGAACCAGTAGCGGCTAGTATGTGATTTTCTTTAGAAACTCGGACCCAGATCTTCGGATGCTGGCTTAACTTACGTTTATTACGGTGCGTTGAACTCTAAGCCTTATAGGCCGATTGCACAATATTAACCACGTAAAGTAAAAACCCAATTGCTGTTTGTCTGCCTACGCCCAGTATTCTAAATTCCAATTATCGTTCCAACTAATTACCACTTGATATAACGGTAAAGGAACATATCACGTGGAAACCTACATACGGTAATGTTCTTAATAAAATGCTCAATAATGTTCTCCAAGTGGTGTGATGTCTGCCAACACCTGGTCAGTGTGGTGTATTATAACTTTAAACCATCTCATTCAGCAGGGAGTCCTGTGACTAACAGTTCAATGATAAGGAAACTAATGATCAAGATGAAGATGAATAACAGATATCTGGAAATAAACAGAGGATAATTAAAAAAAAAACGTTGTAAGACAGTACGATGGAGTCCACGCATACATACATTTTTTATCAAAGATAACAGTCCACTATTTATCAATGAGATTAAATTAAAATCGTTTATCAATGAGATGAACGATGGAAAATAATTTAATAATGTTTCACATCTTATTATAATTAGCATTAATATACATAATTTACCTAAATTGCTTAGTTACCTGTGAATATTAATATACATAATATGAGTCTTATTCTAGATACCGTACTTAAAGTGTGTAAGCGGCCTTAAGCCACAATTACAGTCATCAAATAAAAGACGCTGCTTTCGTTACCAAACGGTAACCTAATTACTCATAATAAACGAGTCCCCTTTATCATATTCATAGCGCTAATAGTTTCGTACGTAGTCAATTATAATTATACAGCTGTGCTTTTCGCGTTCGTGTTAATTATTTGTTTATATAAACGTACATATTTCTACAACGTAAGTACGTCTTCTTTCACGTAGAGTAGACGTCAGGTTTTGTGTATCATTTTTATTATATCATCATGCCGGCTGTCTTACGGGATAAGCAGAGAGCATCTAGTGCCAAATAAACATATCTTTATTCGTACAGACTTACTTAACATGCATCTCTAGCATTCGTCATTACTATACTATACAGTGTATAGTGTATAGTATACACGAACGCCAATTACGAAGAAAATAATTGCCTTTTGGTCTCTCCCAGTCTCCCTCCTACTCGCTAATTGTATATCTGTTTTGTCATTTCATCCGCCATTCTTCATTATTATTATTTTATTGTTCTTTAATGTAGCAGTGTAGATGTGCACTTCTCTGTCTATCTCTTCGGGAATTACAAGCGTGGTGTTACGGTTTTGTATTATAATTATTTAGTATTATATGTAAGTATACATCAAATTGTCCGTTAGTCTGGACTTAGAAAACTGGACTTACGAGTATATCATGAGTTAAAAAAAAAGGTATAAATAGATCGATACATTATGTTACTGTGAATACATCAAGATACATCTCGTACAATATAATATAATTCTTCTTTTCGGCTGATCTTTAATCGAAGAAATCTAAAATATGCTAAGCTTTTGATATTCCGAAGGACTTAATTTTATTACAGCGTTAAATACGAATGCCGTTTTCTCGGAACGTCTGTAGGTCAAATCGTTA
Source organism: Jemadia pseudognetus (assembly GCA_018244755.1). Taxonomy (NCBI): domain Eukaryota; kingdom Metazoa; phylum Arthropoda; class Insecta; order Lepidoptera; family Hesperiidae; genus Jemadia; species Jemadia pseudognetus. The sequence goes on from DWTO01005743.1 coordinate 10,353, forward strand.
GAATAATTCTGAGGCTCATAAAAACCTAAAGGTCGCCGCGACCCCATAGCCGGTTACTTACCAAGGAAAACTGTTAATTCGACTTTAACCCTTTACGGAGTCGTGTTGCACTTCTGCAACATACCATTTAAAGTGTCGTAAAAATATAGCAAAAACCGATA
>DWTO01005744.1:0-10513 GCA_018244755.1 Jemadia pseudognetus
ATAAAAAATACACCAAAATTCTTTAATAGGAACTTACATAATATTACATTAGTAGGTACTTACAATAAACTTATATTTTTGCACCTGTAATATTATGTTTGCTTAAAGCGGTATCTGTCATTCTTTAATATAAACGGTTCCCTAGTCTCCATCGAACAAACAATGTCTCAAAATAAGCTAGCGTCAGCAAAATAAGTAAAGCACCGAAAGCAATCTCGCTTGGCGGAAAATAAAAATAACGGCTGAAACTTTTGCCGAATATAGATTTGACGGAAGTATTGGGACAGAACGTGGAAGTCGGACGATGACGTCATTGATATGGACACCCTAATCGCTAAGTACAATGTCGATAGTCATATCTGGTGTCGTTAACAGATCGTTAATGCTGACGTTATTATAGTACACCCACACGTTTCCAAGGATATAAAAGGACAGAAGCGTGGAGTAAAATCTTGCGTAAGAGATGACGAAGTATAATCGACATATTATATGCGAAAAATCTAATTTGGAATTCATTAATTATCTCCAAGATTCAGGTCAATATTTAGTAGTGACTGAATACTTAAATGTCAGTGTATAATAATTATGTTAAAATAAGTTCTATCAACTTTTGCACCGTATTCGTGTAACTGCAAACAATTTACTATTATAACTTATGTTATGTAACGTCCTTATTATATAAACAATATGGAAAATATAAGGGTTATTGATTATTTATAATATAAAAAAATAGAAGTTACTACTACATCGATTCACATGTATTTATCATAATAACAAAATATTAAATGTCTCATAGTGCTGGTGAAGGAATCAAAGCATCAATTGGTTAATACAACAAAGATTGAGATTACAATAATACCGACGTGTACAATAGTTATTACATGAGACCGGTCGACGACTTCGGACGTACGCTCCGCCAAGCTCCACTTTGATGCTAAAATAATACCGCTAACCAGCGTGTCATACTTAGAGCTAAATTAATCGATTATTTAGCGAATGACTTGGCAATTATACATTGCATTGAGATTGTTTTTAAAGTTGAAGATATACATGTAACATTCAAGTTATATAAACGATATAGATATAAATATGAAAATGAGATTAGATGGTTTTTATAGGTTAAATTGAAACGGAACCCGCCAAAACTGCATTATGAATCCTATAACAGGCATTGTTTGGGTAATTCTTAAATGCCAAAGATTTTCTGGTTTCGATTACTAATTTAATGGCGTTTGTATGTCTCTTGATATCATTTTTGGCCATTATTGTAAAGGAATTTCCAATGTAAGAAAATATTAAGTATTTCTTAAACGTAAGAGATTTTCTTATTTCTAGTAAATTTTTCAATATTATTGTTGCTCAGTAGTACAAGGGAATTTCATATTGAAAATATCAAATGGTGGAAACAAAAGTTGTTAAGATTATAAAAACACATTGAAAAATAGATACAATTTCACAATCCCAAATGTTAAACATACAAAAAGCTACAGTAATCATTTTTGCTCACACTGAAACATAAGAAACTTCAAACTTTATTTCTACATCTTTCAAATTATTATATTTACATGGTAGATTAAAATTCCTTGTCTTCTTTAAACGTTGTTTCTAGCTATCACTAACAAGTTGACGCATGCCATATTAGATCGGTTTTTATCAACTCACTACTTATAAACAAGACAAATAAATTTAAATTTCAATATGTTTTCATTGGTAACGAAATTCATAGCTTTATCTATTAAATCTTTGAAGATGTAAATTCGAGAGAGTTGCGCGAAATACGTGGATCTTGGATTGTTCGTTTCATTTGTGTGTCATTCCCGTTGTCCACTAGGTCCGATTGATTATTCACACTCCGAGTTGGCACTTATTCAAAACTCGGTAGTAATTCTAGTTCCATCGACACTTCTACAAACGGCCACCGAAATAGTCGAGCAGACAGGTGCAATTGCAATTGAGAGAATTTTTTTAAAAATGAGTCATCCCTGTGTTATTATTTCTGTGTACCTACAGCTTTTTTCATAAAGATATTTCTTATATTCAGAATTTATACCACAGTAACAATATTGGAAATCAGTTTAAATTGTATTATGATTGACATTTCGACAATTACCAATAATACATTTACCGTCGAAAACTGGAGTATTTGCGAAGCTTAAGACTTGAGCTCTGCATACAGTCGCGAAAAGAATTTTACTTCGAAATCGTTATTTCATTGTTTACTCCTGCAAGAGGCACATCTTCAACGACAACAAAAATCACCTACACTTTAGTAGTCTGGTTGCTTGGCTGGGTTGGAATAACATAAAAAAACATTCCAGCTTTGTAACTGATGTGTCTCACTGTGGACGCCGGCATACTAGGGATGTCGCAGATATTTTGTTCTAAAAAGGAATATTTCGCCGGCCGTTAAACATGACTCGTTCTGCATTAACTTTAGGGAATACCTCAGAAAAATTAAATTCTATAGACACTATACAGTTAGGACAAAATATTTTTATTACATTGACCGTGGGGAACATTAAATGTAGTATTGAAAATTTATGTCGACCTTCTACGAGCAAAGTTCCCGTGAGCGCTTACAAACACAGATAAAAACAGCTGTCCCACTATCATGTGAAGATAAAGTAGGGCCTTAATGTTCGGAGACGGAGTAAATAAACGAAACTTAGCCTCTACGTCCACTTTCGGAGACATCAACATATGGGCTTACGTTGTTGGTCCATTGTGACGTACGACCATCTCTGAAGTAACCAAAAAATTTTTCCAGCGAGGCCGTTAGTTAATACTACTTTATTATTATTATTATATTTAATAAAGGCGCAAGTAACACTTGTTTAGGATGAACTAGCAATGAATAATGTGTATATAATATAATTAATTGCTACAGTAATTAAAAAGAAATGAACATGTATAATGGTATAATTTGTTAAAAATATTTGAGGGGTATTTGAAATATTACTTACACCTCTTGGAAAACAACAGACAACAATAATGAGCACTTGTAATTAGCCTTTTCCCAAAACGCCCTGTAACCTAATTAACTACGCCACTTAACATACACGACTTGGGGTGAATTAATATAGCTGTTACAAGGAATTCTGGTATTTTTCGTTGGAAAAGAAACGAGGGCAAGTCAAGAGAGGAAAAACAAGAACATTAATTTCAAGGTGCGTGTACCTAATTGCTGTTATTACGCTTGTATGTAAACAGACCTTTTGTTCGCGATGAAATTAAACGTGTTACTATTACTGTAACTTGACTTGAGAGGGTTGTAATGTGTTCGTACATTCTTCACCGAGTCTCGTAATGTCTCATTATATTCGAGTCACAATTAACTTTAACTAAGCTTTTAACTGTACCACGTAATTAAATACGGAACAAATTCCACTTGGGTAGGCGATAAAACTTGTTTAAGATTCATTTTAGTCAACTGTTGTACCTGTTTTTACCTAGAAATGGTTGAAATATAATAATCTATGTTTCGCATTGAAGAATTTGATTTTCGGTTCTAGTATAGCAGAGGTGATTGTCGTTCCTTAGGCGTAGCTACGCGCTTGGAGTAACTTGGCATAATAATATCTACTTAACTAATGATATCTGGACTCATTGTAATACGTCCTAATTGGACTCATGTGTTCTTATACTCCTATTCCTACGTCCTATTACCAATCCATATTATATATTAGTATTATCAGTACACTCTTATTACTTTAATACTGATTAAGGTCAGATTCAATAACCCTTTGGCCCTTAATTGTGACCGTGGCAATGGCTACCTTCTTAACAGAAAATTAATGTATAATTAATCATTACAGACTTGTTTATTCATGGTTGTTATCCTAATTGCTTTTAATGATCACAACTATTTTATCAAGACGAGTTACAAAGTTAGTAGAATATATAAAAATGATAAATACAGTATTGAAGGGAAACTCAATTATTTCTAGAATGAGTGGAAACATTATTTTATTCTTTATTGAACTGACGGGTGACAACATGTATAAGTGTAATCTTGGCATGTGATATGTGTCTAATTTGCCATTTTGTATTTCATATTACGCTTAGAAAAACTGTTGAGTGGCGAGAAAGTGTACTCTATTTTTAATTTTAGACTTTCATATACATAGCTAATGGATTTAAATTACTCATGAGAAAGCCATATTGCTATCTGTCAGCGCCAAGTTAGTCGCCTCTTACAACAACTGGTATCCCGGCAAGGGGTCGGGGAATATATTCTCACTCCGCCCGAACACGAAAAGTATTGTGAGATATGGTTTCATAATGGCTTAAGTATTGCAATAAATATTTATAATTAGTTCATATTTTACTCTTATATTAAAAAACAATATCTTTAAAGACGAAGGAAGATACGAGTAGTTATATACTTTGGGGGTATAGAAGTTTCGGGCTAGCAGTGGTTAACCGCCAAGGGTGGAAGGTTTTAAAACTTCCACAGGACTCAATCATTACCATAACTTAAGTCCTATATACCTAATCATAAATACCTTGTGCAAAACCAAGAAAAATTAACTAAATCGTTGTTTTTATCGTGTAATAGGTACACAGTACTTACATCAGTGTGCGTAATAAATGACACATCTGAACTAATAAATAATAGAGATGGGTATAAAAACACTCAGATTCACCAATTTCTTAAGTCCACATAAACGGACGCCGCTGTATCAATTATTTACAGTTGCAAGTATTTCTAGGAGCTGCGCGGCGGCCAATTGGCAGCAGAGTTCAACACTCCCGGCTTCATATCACATGAATCACGCGTTATGTAAAACGGGTACCAATGTCGCGGGCACTACAGACGTGTCGCGCGGCTCTTATTAAATTATTATGATATAATTTTTTTCATTAGCAATTTCGGCATGATTTAAACTGATAGTTACGGGGAGTACCTATCAACAGTATCTATAAAAGTTAAAAATATAAATTTTAATATCCGCAATAATTGATTTTGCACTACAAAATATTTCTAATTTGGATTTTCTAGTAGTGGTTTGGAGTCTGGAAATGTGCCAATGTATGGCAATAGACTCACCACCTATTCCATAGCGGGATGTAAACATGACGGGTGAAATGCGGGAGTGTGCTACATTCCTCTGTCTACCTCTTTGGGGATTATAGGCGAAGAAAATAAACATGTTTGAACAAGTTACCATGTTAATATTAGGGGGATTTTAATTTACACAATGATACCCCTGTAAGCCCCGAAGAGGTAGGCAGAGGAGTTATCACTCCCATATTTCACCAGTTACGTTTACGAGATTATAGAATGTTTAGATTATACAATAAAAAAAAACTATTTAAGTATATAATTATATGTATATATGTAGTTTATCAGCCGTCTGGTTACCATTCCACAAGCTCTCTTGATGCTTACTTTGGGATCAGATGGCCGTGTGTGATGTCCCAAGATATGATTATGATTATTATACGTGATTATACCTGATCAAAATAATAATACAAGTTTATTAAAAATTCTCTGTTAATGAAATAAACGGACATACATACAAACGCTCTCTATTAGCTAATAATGCACTGACATTGATAATTGTTGACAATAACACTTGCGTCCTGACATTCAATGATAATAAGTGTGCCGTTCATATATAACTTCAGACATTTAATATGCAGAGAGTGATATTTTTCATATTGCAATCTTTTACAAACCGACAATAAGACGAACTTTTCGTTGCAACATTTCCAAGAAATAAAACAACGTGGAAAAGTTTTTTCAGTACAAAATTAGATTCATTTGTTTGCTTTATAATATCTAGATACAATTTGTAGAAAATTTTTAAATGAAATTTCTTCATCAGACATCGGTATCTACAAATTGAACGTTGATTAATAAGAAAACAAAATGAGTTGTTTACAGTTTGAGTTCGACTATATACTATCGAGCAGCCTTGATAGAATATAGTCAAACTTCACTAGACAGGCGATGAAAACGCTGAAAATGTAGTGTTTTTAAGCAATGTTAAGTTTATAAAAATAATTATAACTTTTCATTTAAAAAGTTTCTCTCCTTCATTTTAGTTCGAATTAGGTTATATAAATAGTTTAGTTTCTGTGACAAGTGTTCAAACAATCTATTATCATAATACGAAGATAAAAAATGGTGATCATTTCTGAAACTTCGGTAACTAACCTTAAGGTTTTTTTTTTATAATTACATATTGTTTTAATCAATAACATAGAAAATTTTAAAAAATTTAGTTCTGCGATTGGACCGTTTTCCTTTGCGGCTTTAAAACAACAGTTTAAGTACAAACCATTACTAAATAAATATTTAACTCAGTAGTTGTAGATAATATTAAATACTTAAAAATACTAATAAGAATTTACAACCATCAATTAACTAAACTATGTTCGTTATAAATTCTTATGATGAAAATATAGTAGTTTATCGCCGTCCACTCACGGTGGAACAAGTCAATAATGAAGTTATATTAAATCTCAGATGGACCGTGAAACTGAAGAAGGGCAGCAAATTACTCTGTAAATATAGAGCTATGAAAAATACTGTAGTATTTGTTACCGAGGTTTCGCTGGAAAACATTTCAGTCCGAGCGCCGTTTCTCGTAGTTACTCAATTTTTTTTTATTCTCTACCAACATACTTTACTCCCGTGGATAGTAGTGGAATATTTTTACGAGATGATATTGAATGAGATGAAAAACCGAGTGGCAATTCAGATGTGAATTCGGAATGCGGGATCACATATAATATAATACATGTATATATTTTTTATTTATTTCAGAGACGTAATTAGTACTTCAGCTATGTGAATATGTAGTTTTTATGTAGGTCGGGTTGAGAGCTGTGAAGTTGTTATATAGAAATTTTTAATTACTTCACTTGTAAATGTTCCGAGAAATAGCTTTAAGTGGGAACGTTGCGTGTTGCATTTTAATGCTCGGCTTCAATAATTATGATTTAAGTTGTAAACGACATTAATATTGCGTTAATAATTGAATTGTACCATTTTATGATTTTATTGGAATTGTAATATTTAACAACGTTATACACTTAATGATGCCTGTAAAAGTTATAAAAAAGAAAAATATTTTACAATTTAAATACTCGCACTTATACATTAGTGGCTAATTTACTTCAGCATTGTAAATGAGTTGTAATTAATCACTCTAATATCACTTTTACTATTTACAACTCATATATGTATATGACTCGAAACAAACTGATTCCACTTTCTCTTACAGGTGTGTCTCACAGTCGATCCTACGTCCTCTTCCGCTTGGGCAGGCGGGTGTCGGCACCGGTCCGTCAGTTCGCAGAATCAGGCAGATCAGACGCCTTGGGTTCGGGCACTGGAACCATGGACGTTTTCGGTGCACCACCAATTGGACAAGGCGCCGGTCGAACTGAAGCCGAGTTTTTTGTCGATGGAAATCATTCCAGGGTGAGTTTAATTTTCATAGCATTCATGGACACGTTATAAAAAAGCATTTAAAGGCTGTTTAATAAGTTTATAAATGATTACGTACATGCATATTTTGTCCTTATAAAGTTTAAATTGCTCAGTCCTAATTGTAGCATAAATATGTGTTTAATCTCAATTTGGGTTAAAATTTCCTTTGTTAAAAAGGTGATATTAAATAACGCTGCGGACTCAAAGTGACACACAAGAATATTCCTCACCGAAGTTATTAAGAACACATTCACAAAGAACATGATATAACACAGAGTATCTAAATTTAACGTTAATCGTTTGGTCGATAAAATTAAACCCCAAATCTTACGCGTTATAGACCTGCATGACAACGATTGTCAAATGAATGAGTTACAACAATGGACTCGTAAAGTGACATGTAGTTTTGAGTATAATCTCTACGCTTTCATTGGTCGTAAGTTGTTTTTTTAACTGTTTGTTTATTTTGCTAGTTTGCAGCCGGAGGGCCGGTATCGTATTTCGGCATTTCCCGTACTAATTGATGGCCCGGAGCAAACAACAATTACGAACGTCAGCCGATACGGGCAAATAAAAAGCGCGGTCGATTCAAATCGGGTAATAAAAGGCGGAATTTATCGCAACGGCCGACCGGCGTTTTATTGCCAGTTAAGACTAATTTCACTTGTTTACTGTTTAACGGCGCACTTTTAATTTGTTGACGTACGTACCAGTGCGACTGTTGCCACGCTCTGTCAGTTGTCGGGGTCCCTTCGATTGTTTGTTTGATTGAAATGATCGTTCGTTAAACTGACTCGAGTTTAACGAGTCGTTTGATATCGCTAATGGCACTGTTGTGTTACATTTAATAATGTTGAGTAACTTTTGTGGTTTTTTTATGTGGATCATAAATAGATTTTTTTGTTTTGATAAATGACGCACGTGTGTTCCATTGTTTTAAGTGATCATTAACGTCGTTAACTGAACTAATTTACGATAATGATAATATAAGTTATTTCATTTAGTATTTTATATAGTTTTATTTAAATAGGTTTTATTTTCCGTAACGATACTTTCGTTACTGTACAGTCTAATTACTATGTTGTTTTTACTTAAAACGACGCGACGATAATCCCTCAACTAACGGTACAATGTTTTTGCGTATAGGTACTAGTTACCCGAAGTCTTGACTAGGTCACTGATGCAACTAGCGATGAACTGGCTTACTCAGTATACCCATCTCACGGTCACCACTCGAAAACATCCTCTCCATTATATTGCTTCATTCCGAAACTATCGTTGATAGTTCTATCACTGCCTACATAAACGTTCTTATTCACAACTACATTACAATTCTCAGTTCCAAACTCACCGCTACCACGTGTCTTATCTGAAGAATTATACAATTTTATACACCGCTTTAAGACCCGATAAACGTATAGTTCTTTCTCGATCGCTATTTTACTTGACAATAATTCACTGCGTCAGAACAACAAGAGCGATAGACAACACGGAACTGGATTAAAAATGACAGATCAACTCTCCTAACATTAGTATCTGTCTCTGGCGTGGCTTGACGAGAAAAATGTTTGGAAATAAATATTTTCCTGTGACGTTGTCACTTTTATTACGAACTAAAACACTGTGCTATTGCTTAGATTTTTATTTACTCATCTATTTACATGTATGGAGTGAGTGATGAATGTAGATGTTTCATAAAAAACATCGTCTGTATATTCAGTTTCAGTTATATTCTTTTCAGATGTAGAGACAACGAAAATATCCGATGTAGGTCGAGCTATTCGCAGTCGTCCATTGCAAAGTTCTAAATTGGATGTTTACGATTTGAATTAACCTAATTTTGAAAAATACTTGAATCATCTCTCAAATTTTTTTGACAAATAAATATACATGTTCAATAACTAAAACGGAATAATGTGTAATACTGAAGCCCGTCTGCTATTGCTGCAAACATTATCATCATCCACCCTTTTTATCGTTCCACTATAGAATATTGGTCTTCACTCGGAATTGGATGGGTTCAAGCTATAATCTTCTACGCTAAGTAAGGGATAGTTGGGGTCGTTATTGCAGGATATGTGAAAAGTTATTAATTGTTCTTAAAACATTTTTTTCATATGTATCATAGTCGGTAATGTGAAACGCAGTGCTCGAAGTTGTGAAACAAGCTCGAAGAAGTGCAAACAATGTGAGAATTATGTAAGGTTTACCGCTTGGACTTTTCAAAGATCGCATCCAGGAAAAAATGTGCTTATTATAGGTATGTAAGGTTGTCGGATTTTGTCAAAAGTTTTATAAGATATTCAACTTATAGATTGATACGCAAATAAACTATATTCAGGTTAATATACAATACAACGCACAGTTTAATGTCTTACAGATTTACATCTAAAACGGGTAGTGATCCAGGAATAGGTTGCCGCCAGTATAGACACGACTTATTATGAACTGACTTAATTTCTGCTTGTACGGCTTCTCTATCTAATTTTCTTCACGTTAGCGCCTAAATCTAGTCGAAACTTCCATTACACTGAGTTTCGATAAACTAGATTTTGTAATGCAACATGTAGTATAACGTAACATTGTAACAACCTGATACCCCATTAGGAAACAGCATGGGACAGAAGGACTCGAAGAAACCAGATAAGATAATATAAGCTCTCAAAATACGACATACGATTAATTAAGTGTATGTAACTTGTTATATCATGCAGGAGAAATAAATAATATTTTCTTTAAAATCCGACAAATAGGTTACGTACGCTTGGCGGCAAGGGCCCTCGACCTGTTGCTTTGTATGAATATACTACGTTCTCATATAATGTTTTTTTCAATTCGTCGGTATAACAGGAATATGGTTCAGGAATAACAAGATTTTAATTATTGAACGAACATTTCCCTATTGTGCTTGAAATATACTTATTTTTCTGCCGACTTAATGAAGTGAATATTAATAATAATAAATACATACATACATAGATACCATCACGCCAGGTCCCTTGCGGGGTAGGCAGAGAGCACGGATTGCCAAATATCTCTATTCTTACACACCTGTCTTGCCTCTTTCAC
>DWTO01005745.1:0-10513 GCA_018244755.1 Jemadia pseudognetus
GAGTCTGGATTTGTGCCCGGTGCATGGCAATAGGCTTACCACCTATTCCATAGCGGGACGTAAACGTAACTGGTGAACCGTGGAAGTGGTCTACATACCTCTGCCTACCTCTTCGGGGATTACAGGCGTGATTGTACGTTCTTTTTTTAATATTGCGTCAACACATATTTGTTATTGCCATTGTTTTTAAATTAATAACGAAATAAACGACTGTCTAGAATGTCATAAAATCTTAAAGTTGGCTAATAAAAAAGATATCATCAAAAAATATTAACGATTTTATAAAAATAACAAAGAGTGTAACAAAATAAACTACTAAGAAACAGGTCATAAAAACAAATGGTCAAGTCATTAAAATAATGAAGGGATGAAATCAGAAGAAACCGTTAAATGTATTATTAATCGAGGGATCCCGTGCAGCTAATAATTGGAATAGACCATTGTCTGACAATAAATATTATAATGAGCGGTCGACATTTGTTTCTATATATAGGACGTGAGGTGACGTGTGATGTACAGATGTGTGTACAATCATCATACAATATTTTATTGAACGTATCAATCAACATACTGTTGCTAAAGTTTGCATGCAAATATTGTCGGCCTTACACAATGGATTAGAGACACTTGTGGAGACCTATCGACAGTACGCAAGTGGATTTGTATTTAGTAGCAGAAAAAAATAGTAGAACAACTTACATTGTGATATATTGAAAGTGTATGTACCTTCAAGTGATGTCGAATTTGCTGTTCATGTTGTTCGGCGAGCTGCTGCCGCTGCTGCTGGAAGTGTTGGAGCAGGATCTCCTGTTGCAATTGCTGCTGCTTTTTTAACTGCAACGGTGCAAATAACGTTGAACATCACAGGGAACACAGACGTACGGCGAGTGACGTTAGTGCCAATTCGTAATTTGATCACGCCTTTTATGAATCTGAGCCGGTGCGAACGGCCTTGTCCATCAAATCAATTTCCTCTCAAGGTTGCCTATGCGTCTTTTAAATATATCGAATGAGAAGCTCACTGTAGGAGGCGAGGAATAGAAGTCGAAATAGAAGGCGTAAACAATAAGGAAAATTATAATAAAACAATATTCCACAAAACACAAACACAAGTGACAAACAAACATGTTAACACTTATTCAAACGTTTATCCCTAAGAGCGGAGTGTTGCTGGAGTATAGTAAAATTATATTGTCGGGTGGTACCATCGTATTTATCGATGACTTTCTCATCGAAGATAATGTATTGCACCAGTGGGGTCGACCGGCGTTTCTATCAACTGAAACATCCGTCTTCCAAACGACACCTATAAACAATAGCCTTTGTATAACAGTCCTTGTCCTCTGTTAGATTTCACGTTTGTAAATAATTATTAGTTTAACAGTAGATAATACGAACACGAGTGTTGGTACGATGGGAGTATCAGAGCGTGAGAATGTTATATGAAGATTGTTACTTATATTTCGTTTTGTACTTTTGGAATACACCAGAGATATTTAATTACAGTAGTTGTGCAGATACGGAGGTGACGGGCGAACGATTATAAAATGGTATCTATGGTCCGTATATGTTCGTATCAGTAGGCATAGACAAAATACTTTTCCGTAACCGTTAAGGCTACATGTTAACTTCAAAATGTATGGAAATAACATAAACTACGGAAAAAAAATGGTTCACCACGCTAGTTTCCTTATGTCATATCCATACATTTTTAGACTAGGGTTTGGCGTTAAAGCTTATGGAAAAATATTTTGTCTACACCCACTGATCTGAAATGTATGAATTGAAATTACAACCGCGCTCTATGCACGAGAACACAACAACAAGCCTTGTGTTTGTGCAGCAAAAGTACCCAAGTATGGCATAACGGCATTCTTTGAAACACGCGCACACACTTTATACATACAATATTAAAAGTGAAATATTCAAAAGCTACGTAGTTAATGAAATAACGTTAATTCACAACACACGGAACATTGCATAATATATAGATAAAAATAGCTTTATTTTTGTTTTTTCTATCATTAGCACACGACGAGTCAGATCCAATGGGCTTGATTGTAGTTCTGGGGTTTTACAAGGTGCTCATGTGGACCATTGTCGCGAAAGATAATTTTCCGTAGTCCTTCGGAATAAGCGATCATCAAACCAATCAATATAAATATCCTTATAAATTATAAAATATATAAATGACATAATAGATATATACGAGTATGTATACATTTTAAAGTGTACAAGAGAAATTGCAATTCCATTATCTCAGTTCACACTTGCCGGTGCATCAAAAGCTTTAGTAGTTCGATGTTTTGATGTTCGATCTGACAGTTTGATCGAAGAGCCGTGTAGAGGCAACGGTTGAATGATACCGGTCGCTACAATGGCCCACAGAGGGTGAATGTGATAAACGTACGAACGTTGAATCTAGCTCGGACACTGAACATGTAGAAATGGAAACGCCTTGTGCTTTGCAATATTGAGTGCTAAATGAACAATATTGGTTATAAAAGAAGCAGAATATCTTGTACATATGTTACATTTAATATTTAGTATTGAAGGTAGTATGTAATGAAAAGAAATAGGTACCAATAATTACAATTTAATCATGAACACAGTAAAAATTGCATTGATTGTAAATATATACAAATATGTGTTGGATTGTTGCGGTCGACTGACTCGTATTTAATAGAAATGTGCCACTGAAACATTAAATATGGTAAACGTTTAAGATTTTCTGTATTCAATATTCATGTTTGTAAATTTGCCAAGACCGTGTAGAAGCGTTTCCATGTCCGCACGTCCCGTAGACGCGGGTGGTCAGTACACAATATGTATTATGAAACAACTCACTTGCATCAGGAAACTATTTTCTAAAGTTTGTTTCGCTCTCTCCGCAATATGATTCTTTCTCGGGCTCTGATTCTGATGAGAGGAAATATATATGTAGAGGCGCCCTTTAAACATTTCGTGCTGGGTCCTGTCCTGATCAGTGCTTTATGAATATTTAACATCTTAAATATATCAATTCACATACACTTAATATAATTTCAATAAAACCTACGTATAAAGAAACATTGATCGACTAATACTTTTAGAAGTATAGGTAAGTATATGAAATTTTTGTTTTTTGTCAGAAGTTTGATCCTTTGTACTTTTAGCAGTTGCTTAAAAATGTCTATAAAGTCAACGGTAAGACATAGTATATTTTAGCTTAGTTAATGAAAGCGTCAAAGTTTGTAAAATATTTGACCTGTTTTGATAACTTCGCTAATTTCGAAGTAATCTAGCCATGACAATAGTGACCATGATTTTACAATACTAACAATTAAGTATTAGTCGGTGCATGTTGCGTTCGAATTCTATTTGCAGCATTGAAAGGAGATATCACGAGCAAACCATTTGGTACACGGTGTCTTGTTCGTATATAATAAAATAAAAAAATAGGTGAATGATAAAGAAACGGTATCGATAATGTGGAAAACGTGGCAACAGCGAAAGACACGGAACGCGCCGACCGGAGGCGGCGTGTCCGCATATTTTTGGCTTAGCGTACATTATTTTGGTTCGATGGAAAAAAGAAATGGCGGGGTGCGGAATGCGCGCGCGCCGCGAATAGCCGCGCGGACGGATGTTTTGCGCGCGCGTGTGGGCGCGGGAAAAATATTACGGTGCCGTGCGGCGCGGGCCGCCGCCGCCGCCGGGGGCAACTGCGTCGTCATACTGTTGTGACGAGAAAAACTACCACAGTGTGCATTGCCACTGTGACAACGCATATTCGTCATTCCGTTCAAAATGGATGTTTGTGGGGTGTTAGTGTTATTATTCATTAGCAAATTAGAGCAGTCTGATTTAATTTTTTTTTGCTATACCGGCATATATTCGATTTGAACCGTTACAAGATATAGTCCGAAACCGTCAATAACTTAAAATTGAATGCAGAGAATTGGAAGAAACATCCGATGCTCATAGATCAATGTGTTTGGATCTGCTCCAAATGTATAAATCCGTACCGTTTCTCGAATGCAACGAATATATAGGCTTTAGGGAGATATTAGACAGAAAAGCAAAAATCCAAAATATTTCATAATCAAAACGTTTGACGGGTATTTAAATTATAGTGCGACCTGTTAAAAATTCTTCCTCGAAACACTGACCGCATCGTAATTCACAAATAAAAAAATTCGCATGACGCGACAAGCGTGATAAAACAGTAGATAAATATCAAAAAGCCTAACAACGATGTATAGTACTAATGAACAAAATAATCATTATTAGCGGTATAAATAGTGGTGTAGTAATTATAGGCGACGGACATTTGATATTATAGCGGCACTGTCAATGGGCGAAATGTTTTCAGAATCCCCCAAATCAAAATGTATATTTACTGCAGGGGCCGCATCAACACACCGCTCTAAAATTAGCCGACGTATTACACGGACGCATGTAAATATAGTATGCAGACGGACGGACCGTTCCACGTTTCGTGCATATGTGTGTATATTCGTATCGGTTTTATTTATAACGCGTGCGGGAATTTTTAAAAATATCTCGCCTCTTTAACGCGAGATGGACAGCGTCGCGCGTGCTGCAACAGCGGCGGAAAGGTCAGGGGAACTTCATTGTTAGCATATTTTTCTGTACCTAATCATGTCGTTCTGGTTTTCATCTTGAATTTACTACTATTTAATTAACTATGAACTAGATCTAATCGGTTCATAAGCGCTACCATTTTTGCATTGTTCTTGATTTTAATAATTCAGTTCAACTTCCCAAAATAAAATCATAATTTGATTCTAATACGTTTACTCTTCGTACGTTTGTGTAGCTTTGAATTATTCGTTGTGAACCGCGAAAACAATGTAAAGCTTTACGAGCTCCGTAATTGTAATAGAAAATCGTATTAAAGAAAAACAACGAACATATTCCATTACTGAGTATCGTACCCTTAATCGTTGAGATATTAAGATCACAAAGCGTCTTACAACTGCTTGAACATAGAACATTTTGTAGCATTAAAAAAATGTTCAACAAGTAGATAATACCAGTTTTCAAAGAAATTCTGCGCTTGCTTTGTAGCGTTTGTGAATGCTCTCATATCACGGCTTTGACGTTCCGTTTGTCCGAAGATGTGAAGAATTCGTCAATCCACGCAGATATTGTAAACTTACACAGTCACAAGCCGACGGAAAAAACAATGTTGTTGATATTTTTATGAAGATTTTTTAAATCCTTTGTAAGGGTTAAGGCGGTCAAATATCGTTAAGACGTACCTGATTGAATTGAAGTGATTTAGACTAAGAATGTCTTAATTTAAATTTTATTACTTTTGATTGTTTCGTTATTGTCATTATAATTTATCCAATGTCACGTGGAAATTTATGCAAAATAACAACTAAATAGAAACATAATGAAAGTAAGCAAAATATGATAATACATAAGGTTGCGCAACAATTTTCCAATGAAACTAAAAATATTGTTCAAAGAAACGAATTTTTTTAATAAATATACACATATAATATCTGATAGCATATGATATATCAGACTATCATAGATAATTGTAATGAAAAACAGATAAAGGGAAAAATCTTAAGTACGGAAATAATATACGTATACAGGTCAAAGGCAGGGAGAACAAGAATATGGCAATATGGGGGTGGTGTCTTTGCGAAAAATGGTGATGGTGGTGGCAGTGGTGGCGACTCACCTGCATTATCTGGTGGTGGAAGCTGGTCTCGGCGATGGGCAGGCGCGGCGCGTGCGGGGGCGACGGCGTGTGCTGCGGCGAGCCGTCCGGCCCGGCGGCGCGCTCGTGGGCCATCTCTGCTGGAATAACACAAACTTACTATTCAATTTTCCATATTCAATATCAATTTTACCACGTAACATCGCCGCTTTTACTCCGAAGGGGCAGGCGGAGGCACTCCTCACACTAATACACTCAAAAGTTACACCAGTTGCGTCTACATCTCACTATGCAATACATGTGAGAATATTAGCATATACCGGGCACATATCCAGACTCAGAGGCACTACTAAAAAACCACATTAGACAAATCCGTAATTTGAACCCAGGACCTCTTTATGGCACACGCCCTTGCAACCCTCACGACTAACGAGGCAGTCAAATTCCACTTTTCACGCTATTTTTTCGCTAGAATGTCTAGTTGTTATAATATAAATATCTTCGTGTAACTTTTTCACTACATTATTACTATCTATGGCTATCTAATCAAATTGAAACAGTTGTTCATCAGGGAAGCAAGACGACTGTGTTAAACAAAATCATTATATATGCCTGTATGTCTTTAATATATCTGTCAGTAGCATACATTTTCTGTATATTTTCACATAAATACAGATACATTATTATACCATATCTGGTCGCGTCTGGCCGGCGTCATATATAAAAAAGTGAAATTAGATGGAGTATAAAGGTATCTCGATTTCTCGGGCGCACGTAAACAAATATATCGAAAGGCTGGCGAGGGGTCGCGACTCTCCGCGTGTGACCCGGATAACTCGCGCACCGAGCGAGGAGTCTCATTTAGGACGTGCTCCATATATGTATATAATCAAATAAATTACACTGAAAACATTTCATTCCATGGAACTTCGTATTCGTGTGATTCTCGGTCAGTGATTTCTTAAGTGTTATTTTACTCCCGTTCACCCTTAATAATACTTAGTAAAGAGAACAGCAAAATTTATATAAAAAACTTTTAAGACGTCGTTTAAACGGCAATCAGCGTAGTAAGCAGTAATCAATGATACATTATCATAAATGGTACATTACGAAATACGATTGCCCGAAAAGATAACTCTTGACAGTAAAAAAATGCATTTGCAAACAAACTTGTATTCGACAGTGTTAAGTTGTTCGCATACCCCGTGATATATTTGTATCTGACCCGCTACTTACCTTATTTGATATTTACAGGATAATAAACGTTCATTACAGTACGCAATATGGCAAACGTTACGAACTGTAGAAGGTGCTTCACACTTAGCATCAACAATTTAGATCTGTGCATAGTCTCGTAATGCTTGATCGCCAGGGGAAGGGGGACACACCTCCCCCTCCCCCCTTCAATATGACCTACATTGGGCCCAGCAGGGCCTGGCGAGGAGCGGGGGCGGGGGCGGCCCCGAGTTATTTTTAGACGTCTATATTTAGAAGGGCCCGGGCTCCGGACGATAAGGTCGTCCTTCAGCATTTGTTTTGATTATATCCACTCGTTGTACTTGCTACACATCCTTGCAAAAAAATATACAGCAGCAAATGTTTATAGCACCTTTAAACTAAATATGTAGTTAAAGGTGCCTTAAAAATATACATATAAATGTCTCAATAAACTGAGTAAATTTTCAAATGAAATTTTACAGAGTTTTTTAAATTTTTTTTGAAACAAAAATAGAGCTTCATAGTTATCGAATATAATAATAACTTGCAACAGTCATGGCACAACGCTACTAGAAGGCAATTCGTAGAACTATTGGAGCACGCTCTACGTACGTAACCTCGCTACGCGCCGGGAACGTGACAACTTGTAGCGTGTCTACGCCGTAGCCTCCTACGCTCCCGTCTGTTACAGAGGTAACCGGCCGTTTAGTCAGCATGATTTGGCTGGTTCAACGTTTCCATATCAACTTCCTTATCATTAACAAAATCAGTGCCTCACATAGATTTATATGACTTTACTAGTAAAAAAGTAATAGATGGAATTAAAGAAAAAATTGTATGTAGCAGCGTTAGCCGACACAAAAAAAACATTAAATTTTAATCAAAGTCTTATATTATAGGCAGTTATAAAAAGAGCTACGATAAATAATTTATTACATTGTGAAACTACTACTACGCTAGCTCAGTGAGCCGAAATAGACTTTGGCCTTCGACATCAATGTACTAACGCGAAATTGTATGAAATAAAAATAATATCAAGTTTTGTAAAGGTCATTATAATATTTGAGCGTTCAATGTATTCGTACGATTTGTTCGTATTACACAATAACATTTCGCTTTCCGCTTTCCACATTCGCTTTCCACAATAACATATTTTTATTTCTCCATTCAGCAAAAAATTATGTTCTTGAAGAGAATATAACTTTTTTAATTCTATGAATTTTTACACAGAAATAGTATAAGTTTTATGTAACTTATACATTACCTACATATTTTTTCAACGGTTACAATCATGCAATGGCGTGTTCACAAATTACGCACATCCTAACATTTACTTAACATCACATCTTTTGACGTAAGAAAAACTAATATTGAACGTCGTTAACATCTGACAATATTGAGACAATGATCATTCACTTAAAACTTAAATAACTAATCTATGTTTCACGATTCACGATCGACGATCACGATATCTCGAGAAATATGTATCCGACTGACTTGAAATTTAGCATAGTTACTCATTTTTCGTAGTACAAGTAGGAATTTTGAAAGGTCCGCCATTACGGGGGTTGAAAGTGTGTACGAGGTTTCATCGATTTGAAAGTTATTTAGCTGAAATTTCAGATTTACGCTCTCTATTAACATAAAAATGGTGAATTTATTGGTTTCTGGAAAGGATTATCCTATGAGAGTATAATAGGGGTCGAAAAATTGTATGAATTTTCATCGCATCGCGGCGAGTAACACACCTGAAATTGTCGATTTAGGCTTTCGGTTAACAAAAGCATAAATGATCTATTGAAATGTATTGTAATATCCACTTCTAGCCTAGCGAAGTCGCTGGCAAATGCTAGTTATTTATACGTAATGGTTTGTTTTTTGTGCATTCATATCCCGCTATTAAATTAAGATGACGTCCGTAGGGACAAGCTCCGTAAACAAATGCCGATGTTTGCGTAATACGCATACACGATGCACGCGGCTGTGCGTGTTGTTTATAATAACTCTCGATGACTCGTTCAAAACGGAGATATAAATAGGTTTCCTCGTGTATTTTAATTATACGATAAGTTCTTGTAAACAATTAGCAAAACAATTAAATGTGTGACCAACGCTATATTGCATAATGGTATGGATGGTCTAGTTAATTTCATAGTCCAAATATAATTTTAATAACTGCATAATATTGATCAAGCCGATAACATCCGCACGTCACTGCATACTTGACTGAGTGTATGTTTCTTGAGAGAATATTCATAGTATTTAACGTCGCATTTATTTACTCTTTTACACCTAAGCGAATTCTAGACCCTAAAATGAGATAAAAAGAATGCAAAATACAGTATGAGAGCAAATGAAAGAGATAGAGAGAGAGACAGAGTGATAAAGAATGGTGCGACGGGAGCTAAAGTTAAATACGTTAAAATAGTCCTTGTAGTAGCCAATCATAACATTTCTTGATTATAGACCATCAACAAACAGCATTGTGACATTGCGACTAACCGTTGCGCCACGACAGCCGGTCACTCCCGACCAGCTATCGTCTCGAGGAAAAAGAAGAAGAACAAACAGCGAGAGCCTAGTTAGTGGTTTAGGAGTCGGCTTCCTACTCAGGAGCTCCCAGGTTCTATTAAAGTGCATGCCCTACCCAAGAAATTATTTACGTTTTCTAGATTAAATATAGAAATAATTAGTAATATGATGCCTGTATTCACCGAAGAGGTAGGCAAAGTAGTATAGTATAGTCCCACGTTTCACCAGTTACGTTTATGTCCCACAATGGAATAGAAGATGAGCCTAATACCATACGGCGTACACAATTCCAAGCTCCGTTCCAGTACTGGAAAATCGAATTAAAAAAACCTGGCCCGAGATTTGAACCCAAGACCATTCGACAACGAGTGGACCAACAACCAACCTAAAAAACGCTGCCAATGTCAACAAAATATGTCTTTTAACTTACGTCTGATGTTATCAACAGCTGATATATATGTAGTTCTACTAGACTTATGTGATTGGACTAACCTATAGCGACGATTAATAGGATCGTAGTGGAGAATGGACAATGCATATTTTTTATATTATACATCGGGCAAATAAGCCGACTGGCCACCTGAAGGTCCTCGTCAATTATGGATATGTGCAATACCAATGCGTTACTGGCTTTGAAGAAAAGCTTTGTATACGTAAATGTATACGATATCACAGAACGCCGTCATAGATTGTTGCAACAACAACATTAACTTATGTTCTAACGTAACGTCTTATACATATATGGAATGATTTTTGTCGAACGGGTCGTTGAAATAAAAAGATTCGTAAGAACTCGATTATAGTAGCGAGATCAAACTACCACTTAAGCTTTAGGGTTGTTTAGTTTTAGGGTTGCTTCGTTTCGGAGATATTATGAGTGAATGATATAAGCTAAACAGGCCTGATAATTAGCAACGCTTTGACTGTGATGAACGTATACAGTCCTATACGTGGATGAGCGCACATGCCTATTGGCTGGCGTGATCGTTTCATGACGTTACGCGACTGTTCATTCACGGCTTCTATGGCATATGTGAACTGTGTATAGCTGTACGTACGTACTGCGTGACTAGTGAACGTCAT
>DWTO01005746.1:0-10513 GCA_018244755.1 Jemadia pseudognetus
CAATATTCGTGTTTTATAGATACGAAATAGTGGCAAATGTAATTAATATAGTCAGCAGACGGAAATGTTAGAAGAGCTGGATTTCCAGCTATTAACGACCTAATATATATTTGAATAGAAAATGATCATGGAATTGCAAAGTTATCTAGATAAATACAACAGTAGGTCAGGACAATTCAGACGTCAAGTGGAATATATTACTTCAGCGATGTGGCATATCTTTGTGCTGACCTGTGCAGGGATTTTAATTGAGAGATATCTAGACATAAATACTAACTAAACTAAAAACAGATGAGAAGACGAAAGTTCTATACTGGTGCGCCTAGGATCTCTGCTACTGCTATTATTTAGCGTCACTATCCATAGCTCCACTATTTATGCCTGAGTAGCGTGTACTGTCCAAGGACAGCAGTAAAAAGAGCTACATAACTATGAGATGAATGTCTACTTCGTTCAAAGACCACTAGGATAATTTCAAACGTACTCTTCATTACCAACCTGTCTCCGAAATATTTTTAATCTTCCGGTAAAACATTTAGACGATATATCCCTCAAGACACATAACTACACAAGATCAACCTATATCCTTTGCAACATTCAAATGTTCCTCTGCAAAATAAAGCTTCATAACGGCATTCTGCAGTGGTGGACGTCTACACGGAGTGGTGCGGCCCATGCCTGGGCATGGTGGGCAATCTGAAGAAAATAAAGGTGGAAATTGGCGGCGACAATCTACATCTCGCAATCGTAAGTCCAGTAATAAAACAAGTGTTCTGCTAGAATTTATCGCTCACCCTTTCCTACTCCTAATCTATTTGTTGAGAAGCTTTCAAGTCCTGATGTCGGTTTTATTGTTGCATTTAATATCGGCAATAGGCGAAATTTGTTAACCGTATAATATTTAAGAACAACTTAATACAAAATCCAAGTGTTCATTTCTACCATACAGGCCAAGGCGGATACCATAACATGCCTGGCGAGATTTCGTAACCGCAGCGAGCCCACCTGGATGTTTTTAGCGGTAAGTATCTTTTGTTATAATTGTTGGACAGATTTCGGTCCCGCTCTCTAGGAATATGTTAATTCTCTCTAGGAATTTTCTGACTATAAAATATGTGCATTTTTAACATTACATATCATTCACTAGAATTGTGAAAGCAATTATGTGGTACCTAATATGTAAGGGCCTTATAGCTCTGCGTGCTTTGTCTGAGAGACAATGTCTGGTAACCCGCTCTTGATCGGCGTGGCAGAATGTGGCATTAATTATTCTCATTAAGAGATATCTTATCTTTGATATATCTTCTCTGATATTAATGAAATCTATTTATAAAACAAAGTCCTCAGGAATACGGAAGAAGCCGTACACAAATAATTTATCATAATAACTTTTATTCTCTTATAATTTCACCCTATCTGTTATTATTAAAAAGTTTCGTGTAGACACGAACACGAATTCCTTTAACGATTCCTCACTGAAACTTACCAAATTAAGCGCCTGCCTTAATTAAACAAAAACTTAATCAATGACAGTGTAAAGTGTGTAAAATTGTAAGTAAAGAATCCTCAAAGTATACCAACTCAATTCTATTTACTACTGGCTACTGGAGTTCAAGTAAAATACCCTCTATTGAACTTTACTTGATCTACTTAAATACATATATTGTTTTCGAGCAAGCTTTGTTCCATGCATGAAAAATCCCAGTGCTTAGTAGACTTCAATGTATAACTGAAAGAAGCCTGACGATTATATTATTCAGTGCTGCAGTGCAATTTGGTGAAGATTATCTTTAATGATCAACCTGGTTTTCAGAATTATAAAGGCAAACAAGAGTTAACATTTTTCTGTACGTAAAAAAACGTGACAGATTAAATTGCCAGTCCTTTTTTTAAATAACGTTCCTTCAAACCATAGACTATCCACTCGTAGCCAATAACAATTTTGAGCGTTTCTGTGTTTACCATTTACTTCAACTTACCAGTTTTATTACAAACTATATTATCCATAATTATAATAATTATCATTAGCCGGTCTCAGTCCGCTACTGGACATAAATCTCTCATGAGTGCCATAACTACATATAAAATAATTCTATTTAGTACCTAATTATTACAAATATCTACCTGGCAAGTACCTAGAAATATTTTACAATTAGGTACGTTAACATACGAGAAGTTTATATTATTTCTCGATGTCTTTGCCACATTCGCCGATTGCGTTAAAATGCTTTACGTTTTGTTCTTCAACAATCAATAATAGAGATAGTTAAATAGGCCATACGTGGGGCGATTTGCGGTGGAATAGCGCTGAGGTTGTCGACGGTATCGACCTAACAGTGACTTTAAAAAATAAAGAATAATTAGTTTGCGTGCAAACGACGTAATAGTTATAGTACGAATACGACATACACTTACACTAGTTCGTGAAGAGCGTACTAAGATTTCGTTTTCTTGTTAAGATAAAAGTCGCTTTTTTATAATATACTAGACGCACCACCACTTAAACAGACTTTTTATGATAGGTATAAAATTTCGTGTTTGGTCCGTATGAAAAGCAATTACTTATTTGTCTTTATTTCAATACCGTAAACTTTTTCCTACCATTGTGGCAGCATTTGTAACCAGCAGCTTCTGTGACAGTCAGATCTTCCATTAAAAAAACCTACGACCTAATCCCATTGCGAGTTATCCATAAATTATCACCACATAAATGTTTTCTACATTGATTTTATACAATTTTGTAGGATCAGCGAGTAAACTAGCCCCAACCAATGCAAAACAATTTTTCTTTTCTAGTATCGTGGGCAATACACGTAGAAATTACTTTTTGAAAAAAGTTTCAAGAACATATTTCACCTTCAATTCTTTTAATATCAGTATAGATGTTATGTTAAATTAATTTCAAATTATTTATTAACAATGCTTCTTCCAGGGCGGTCAGTTATTAAACGTAGTTTTTGGTGCGGATGCTCCTAGGCTGGCTCGGACAATCGAGCAGGAATTGAAAAACGAAGAGCTGGCCAAGAAAGGCGAACGAGAGAGACCTCAGAGGGCACCACATGAACTCACACAGCCAGAACAGGTAGAACAGGATGTATTTAGTGTTTGTATGTGTTCAATAGATGATAGGCAATTTGACGTAGCTAAGAGCTATCAGATAGAAGCTAAGCAAAATCACTCCGTACTTTCAATCATCATTTTTTATTTTATTTTGTTAACAATAGACTATAAACTGATGGACTATTTAATTAATTGTTATCAAACACTAAATGACATTTTTGTTAATTTTCCAGTTTTGTAAAAGACGGCACAAGTTCGCACCAACCTTTTGTTATTTACAGGAAGTAGCTGAGGCACAGGAAAAAGTGATGCAGGAGAAGAGGGCAAAGGAAGCGGCTGCGGCAGAAGCGGCAAGACTTGCCCGACGGGAGGCGCGTGCGAAACGCCTAGAAATGCACTTCTTGGACGTTTTCCCGGCCCTAGTGATGCCACACGCACAGAAACATTTGAAGAAGGTGGCTGATGCGCTAGAGCCTTACGGTATGTGTATATACGGTACGGTATGTGTGTAGGAAATTTAAATATATTATATATGAAAATGTTTTAGTCTTATAGTGAAGAAGGAATTACACAGTTAATAAAACAAAAGTAATATATACTGATTCTTTGCGTAGGAATATTTTATCATCATGGACATTTTAATTTATTTCTACGTGTCAAGATGCTGTAGGGACTGAAATTGGTATCATTTGATAATAAGACAATTTTTCGTCGTACGCAAAATTTCTCAACTGCATAATCCAGAACCTCATTTCCGACAGATGTGTAATAAATAGTTTAACAAAAATAAATTTTTATCTTCTTAGGTATAATTGTTGCGGATAAATGCCCCCTTGTTTTGGGAAAAGAAGGAGCAAAAATATTAGCAGTAGAAGACCCGGACTTAGGCAGCGATGCTGCTGCAGCTATATTAGCGGAAAGACCAGCCCTGGCCCTGATGCTTAAGAAACAGCCAGATCGAGAGGGAAATATTATAGGTCCGTAGACTATTGTGTGGTTAATAGGTGGTAATTCGAAATAGTGAAACGATTATTGTGATTGCCGAGATCGTAAATCGAATTCGTTTTCTGACGCAAATGCATTATTACTAAATGCAATAATAAAATATGACTTTTGCATGAAGTAATCGAATGTTTACTTAATGCAGTATCCATAGCATTCGGGATATCAGATAGCTTGGTGAAAAATAAATGTTGTCAGCACTGCATGTACTGGAGTAGGTTGTCGGTGTATGCTCAATGCCTCCCGCTCCTGCGGAAGAGACCCATAACAGGGTTGCAACCACTCTTACAATTTGTAAGATTTCTAAAGATTACAATTTTGAGATTGTAAAAATATAAAACAAAAATATGCAGTTAGAATGGATAATTTAATTATCTACCATTAATATTCGTAGAACTAACGCGAAAAGCACTTTTCGGGGATGGTATAGAAGTCCAAGAAGGAGAGCCGGTAAAAAAATACTTAGCAGACGAACTGCGAGCTGACAACATACCGGGTTTATTCGCGCCAGCGGATAGGCACCAACGGGCAGCTGCTCTAGACCTATTGTTCCCCAAGGTGAGATACAATATATTTGTTTTTACCAGAACCGGTAACTTGAAAAAAATTCTCGACCTGAATAAATTCAAACATAACTTACGAACAGAGGGAGTACCTACCTATATAAAGCTTATAAAATTAAACTTTAAAAATGTATCGAGCGTATTCTTTGTTTTTATTGTGTGTAGTATATGTTTGAATAAGGAAATTTTCTACAATTTTACAGATGGTAGGAACCTTAGTAGAACCACCGGCGCCGGTAGAGCCGCCTCATATCCTGATAATATTCGGTGCGTGGCAGCGGCGCGCAGTGCTCGGCGCCGCCGCCACGAAGCTACCGAAACGGTTGCTTCGGTACGGGTTCTTCGCGGACTCAAATCTGACCGAGCCCCGGCTGTTATGTAAGGACGTCGATAAGTACGAAGAGAGACTTGAGAAAGATTAGTAAGTGTAATATAAATTTTAGTGATACCTATGCCTATGCGTAACATTTCATTACATATCATGCCACCCTTACCTAATATTTTGGTCTTTATAGCAGAGGCAGTTTTCAACATTTACCGTAAAGGAATCCAGTAAAAGCAATAATTATTTCTGCAACGAAATCTTGAACAGAATTAATGTTCAGATATTTTTTCCATTGCTTGATGTGCCAGAAGGTTTGCCAAAAGGTCAAGGATCCTGACAGACATTATTCTAACGATCATGGTCAATTTCCAAAAGTTACCACTTTTATGAGATTAATCTCAATTTTTTGTTATTCCAGTTACAAAAAAACAAATACTTAATTTTATACACGATATTTAACTACGTCCCCATGTTAATTTTGGAAAAACCATTCCCAGCTGCGAAACCATAGCCCTCATGGTGGCAGTGGGCGTAGCGGAACCAACGCTGGTTGACCCAACCGACATTCCCGATGGCCCTCCAGCCGAGCTGTTAGTGTTGGGACCACTGCATGTTAGCGAAGATGCAGTAGTGGGCGAGGAGGAATGTGCAAGATTCTTCCCGGCAGGATACAGCGAACCCGAGCACAAGCCAAAACCAAAATCCAAGAAGAAAAGAAAGGTACTAAAAAGATTAGGTACTTTAAAAATTAGATTTATCCTTATTACGAAGAGGTATTTAAACATCACTAACCCAATATTATTTATTTCATTTTTATTAAGACTTGATGACATGTTATTTGCAATCTTACGACTATTTTTTGCTACCTTATTATGAAATAAATTGAAAAATTATACATAGTCTTATAGTAATTTCTAATTCTCAGAAGCGTCACGAAACTAAAGAAGATGACACGATTGAAGAGGGTGCTGGAGAAGCAACACCGGAAGCAACTCAAGAGAAAGAAGCGAACGGAGAAGCTAGTGTGGAAGGAGATGCTGAAGTAGATGGAGACGGAGAAGCTGACGTAGATGCAGAAGGCGACAATGTTGAGGATGGGGAGGATGAAGAAACCCACCTCGATAAGGCTACATCGCCGCCGCCAATTGTAGGCTAGATAACTAAATGTTCACGTCAACAAGAGAAACTACTAAGTACTAATGTTAGAACTTATCATAATTAATACAGCACAAAAAAGCAAGATGAATGTACCATTCATTAGTTAATAGGTTTTACGTAAAAACACGCAGATAAAAAATAACTTTGGCTTTTAAAATGTTATTATGAATTAGCAGATTTATATATGTAATTAAACAATTAGTAAAATGAATTTTTTAAATACACTTTCTATTTAGGATAAGTACAAGTTACATGGAAACAACCGATGTTCTGTAGTTGCAAAATGCTTT
Source organism: Jemadia pseudognetus (assembly GCA_018244755.1). NCBI lineage: Eukaryota > Metazoa > Arthropoda > Insecta > Lepidoptera > Hesperiidae > Jemadia > Jemadia pseudognetus. Next base: position 6,399 of record DWTO01005746.1, read on the forward strand.
TGCATGGTGTTAGAATTTATGGATGATCGATGGTAATATTCGGTGTTACATCGGATACAAGGTTTTAGGTAACAAATCACCTAATATTGACATGTGATGGCTAATCTGGTTGTGTACAATACATAAATGTAAGAGATTCTTTAGCCTTAGCGCTTAGTCCAGATGTTTCAATAGAAATTATGCATAATAATGATAACTGGAGGCCATTGCACTTTTATTGATTAATCTCTTAAAATGATATATTGTTGTAATAAATAGCTCAATAAATAAAACGATTTATTAAAATCTAAAATTTGTATTTCTTTTATTATAAATAGTCAATTAATATAGCTTTAACAATATAAAGTGAGTAACGACTTAGCCTGTAGGAGCGGTGCTTCGCTTCACACCACGGAGTCTTTGCGGTTCCTGCAACAACACATGCATAGTTTAATTAGAAAAATAGTATTTATGAATTAAAATGTATTATGATTCTATTTGTGTAATCAAAAAACAGAAGCGAAAAAAAGGAAAATTTTATTTGTCAACCAAGAATGATACACAATAGCGAGGAGAAATGGTTCTGATGTTTCTGTGAAAGGCCTTCACGAGTTGTTGAGCCTCCTTTGACTTCAGGCTGGGCTACATATTAATAGTACATGATTGACTCAAACCCGACATATGTATGTATAGTTAATTGTGAAGCACAAATTTCGTGGGTCAAAATTCTGAGTCCCAAATCTGCTGCTCGGAAGTAGTTACAGAAATTTTAGATACGAAATTAAACTATCAGTTTAAATTGACATCTTGTTGGCTTACATTCAAAAGCATATAAATGCCACACTAGCAATAAGCAATGTGTCACAGTGTGGTACACTGGGACACAACATGTGTCAGACTGTAGTGTGGCACAGTAAGTGTAGTGATTCATGCAATGTGGAGCAGTGGTGCAGTGCAGCGCTGTGTGGGGTAGAGCGATACGAGGTAGTGTGGTGCAGTGTGGCTCTGTGTGCAGCTAGGCGGTGCAGGGTGAGCGGCGCACGCACCACACGTAGTGGTTGTCGAGGTGCGGCACGCGCATGACGCCGACGCCGCCGCCGAGGCGCCGATAGTTCATCGCGCCGCACAGTCGCCACTGGTTCGACTCCGGATCGAACACCTGTAAACACGTTAAATACTTGCGATAGTACCTTTTAATGAGACCATAACACTGACCGTAACTGACGTAACTACGACGACTGATAACAAAAAGTTACGTTTAAAATAAGCGAGGAGTGTCACCTCTATGGATTTCAGATAGGCGGTTCCATCGAAACCGCCCACGGCGTACAGCTGCCCATTGACTACGGCCAGCCCCACGCCGCTGCGCCGCGACGTCATCGCCACCACGGGCGACCACGCGTCCGTCGCCGGCTCGTACCTGCGGATACGAAACTCATTTAATCTAAACTACAGTGTTTTTTTCGGTACCTAATATAATACTCATGGGTAAAGTTGAGTTAAAAAGTGAAGTAAATATATTACATTGGTATATTATAATTATATAAGCATTACCGTATGTTTTATTATAATGAATACTAATCTTTAATCAGTTTTCCAAAATTTCTGTGGAGGACTGAATTTTGTGGCACACCAGTGGAACGGTAACGGCTGATGTGATGATGAATGAGTAATAAACAGCAACTGCATGGAACCAAATGATTATCTCAATTACTCTCCTGTGTGTATCCTACTGTACGTATATGGATAACCCTAATAAAGTAACTACAATATGGCATTTACGACCCGTGTGCATGTTTGTTACTGGAGAGTGTGTCGTGACGCACCTCTCGGCGGAGGAGAGCTCGGTGCAGTCGTCGCGGCCGCCCACGGCGTAGATCTGCCCGTCGAACACGGCGCAGCCGAGGTGCTTGCGCCGCGTGGACATGGGCGCCACGGGCGTCCACTTGTTGGCGCGCGGGTCGTACCGCTCCACCGTGTTCAGCGGCGCCTGCCCGTCCGACCCGCCCACCGCGTACAGCTGCCCGCCCACCACCGCCACGGCCACGCCCAGTCGCCGCGTAGTCATGGCTGCCACCTAATCACAATACGCTCACTATGACAAATTAACAATTTAAAAACAATATCATGATTGTAAGTAAGTACATAATACTACTATGCTTTCATGTTGAGCCTAAAGAAGTTTTACAGCAGACACCCCCCACGCTCACCTTGGTCCAGCGGTTCTCCTTGGGGTCGTAGCGCTCGACGTGGTTGAGGCACTGCACGCCGTCCTGGCCGCCCACGGCGTACAGCGCGCCGTCCAGCACGGCCACGCCCACCGACGTGCGGCACGACGACGTCGGCGCCACCGCGCCGCACCACTGCACGCGAGCATGCACGCATCTTTCATTATATCATTTTAAAAATCATATCTGATCCTGAATGAACAGGTCGTTCAATCATTATGGCCTCGTAACGAGAAACTAAGACATCCATAAACGCGCTCACGCACGCAGCCATGAAGGCACCAAGAGACTACACCTGGTTGGTCTGAGGGTCGTAGCGTTCGATGCTGTTGAGGTAGCTCTGTCCGTCGTGGCCGCCCACTGCGTACAGCAGGTCGTGCAGCACGGCCACGCCCACACCGCAGCGTCGCTTCGACATGGGCGCCACCATCTTCCACTCCGCCGTCTGCGGCTCGAAGCGCTCCACGGACGCGATGGCGTCGCCGCTGCACCAGCCGCCCACCGCGAACAGCACCTCGCCTGCCAACCGCGCCCACATGCACTGCAATAAACTAGATACAATCTTACGCGACTATTAATTAAATCAGACTTATTTTATGGAAATCCAACGTTAATGTTAAGTTAGTAATTTTACAATAATTACTTGTTATAAGAATTATTTTGGTGTACATTTTAACTTAATTATTGACCTCGCACGACTGACTCTAGCTTTATTTCTCTCCTATTGAAGAATATCCTCAAAACGGACTGCAACGATTTTAATGTTGTGCATATATGATTTAGCAATACTTAGAAATATTGTAATGGAATTTAGTGACTATAATCCCCAATTATTTAATTATACAGTGAAATATGACCTGATTTAAATTTCATTTCAAATCATTATAATATGAAATTTACTCCTCTCGAAGTCTACCTCGTCTCGTAGGTTTCCTTGGCCGTGTCCTCGGCCCTTGCATAAGTGGTCTTTCTTGTGGCAGCAACAAGTAATTTTTGGCTTCATCGAGCAAATCCCGACAAGCGTCGTCCGATCTGATCAGCAACTCCGAAGAGACCGTCCCGACGAGGAATTTGGGGCTTAGGAGCGGCAACCTGACATGTTGCAATACCTGTATTGTAAAATCGAAAATAAAATAAAGTTGTTAACAAATTCAGATATTTTTTTAATCTGAACCTCGATGCGGCAAATATTTCTTTTTACATATACCATACGTATCCCAGTTCGGCATGCGTGGAATGTTTCAAAGAGACTGAGCAATGGTCACCTGTGCTAAATGCTGGCGTCTTTCGGCCACGTTGTACTTGACCCAGGACATGACCGCCTGGAAGGTCTGCTCTTCCGAGCGCACGTTGAGCTCGTCCGACGACACTATGTCTATCAGCTGCGCAGCGGGCAGCAAAAGAAATTCTTCACTTTCCATCACCTGAAAGCGAAGAATATTTTTTATAAAAACTTTGTAACGTGCCGAATTACACGGCAACTCATAGACTTTTACGTCTAACCTCTGAATTAAAGATTTCCTTTAAATTCAGTTTAGTACAAATAATAAATATTTGTAAATTTACCTCTGGAAAATTTTGCTGCGTAAATTTATCTGCGATGCGGAGGAGCTCGCGGCAAGAGTGTGTATCGGCAAACGCCCGGATACCCAGGCAGTTGGAGCAGTCCAACTGACGTTTGAGAAATTCACAACACACGTCCTGGATCTCCTGGAGTTGGAGAAGACACGCTGCCGGCAAGAGAGCCTGGAAGAATAGTTTTTAAGATGTGTTAATTCGGAAAAATATATTTAAATTAATGCTCACTTAGAGTTTTGAGCTTAGAGCTCACTTGACTGCCTCGTTGGTCGTGTTGGTTGCAAGTGCGACTGACGATCGGGAGGTCCCGGGTTCGATTCCCGGGTCGAA
>DWTO01005747.1:0-10512 GCA_018244755.1 Jemadia pseudognetus
ACGTGGGAGTGGTTCTGCATTCCTCTGCCTACCTCTTCGGGGATTACAGGCGTGAAGTTACTTTTTTTTTTAAATGAATCTTCAATATCAAGAACTACAATGTTAATACATTAGGAAGAAACAAGTACATAAGGAAGAAAGTAATATGCAATATTCACGCTAGGTACCCCAGGGGATAGACAGAGAGGATCGTTGAAATTATATACCAGTTTATCTCTTCGTTATCTCTTATATCTTTATCTTATATCGTTATCTTCATTATCTTTCGTGATAGCTCGGCTGGTCGTGGATATGATTGCGATGCTCCATTATAACTCTTTTCAGTTAGATCCGAAACTAATTATTCAGGCAAACATGTTTTTTTAGATTCATTTATGAAGACAATATATTCAATCATAAAATACTGCAGAATCTTCTCAATATATATTAGAACTCCAACCTATTTAGTTTATGTCACTTATATGACAGAACACCAACGAAGCACCTAGTAGTTAGTCCTGTCGCTGTGGCCGAATACTGTGGGATATATCTGACTTAATTTTATACAATTCATGTAGTAGGAGTTGTATAAAACCTAAGATTTCCTATTTGGCTGGTGAACCTCTTCCGTTACATTTTGATTTCTATCCGCACGGCTTGGATTATTTCGAAAAATGAACAAAACACGCCAGCCACGTGCCAGAGAATGCAGTTAAGAGGATCACAGTAATTACAGACCACTCTTTGAAGGGTATTCATTAGCTCTTCTGTGGAGTTTTCATTCTGTCTGTGTTTCTATTTTCCTTTACGGTTGCGTTGGGCTGGGATTGATTTGAATCGGGTACCTACAAGCTGAGAATTCAAACACTAAACCTATGTACATTTAAATTTGCCTTTCGTACTAGAATTTGTTATTACTATTAATTTTAATGATCATAATTAAAACGAGGCAACGATGCAGGCACCCATTAACTAAAGGTAACCTATACGGTCCCTTAAAAGAATGCGAGAGTGAAAGTAGCGGTGCTACTTGTTAAAACAAAAGGACTGTCTGCCTTTAATGAGAAACGTGTCATGTTTCTAATACGAAACGCACCTTGCATAAACAGACGCGGGACGGCGGGACTGATGAGAATTCGCTAGTCATTTGTTACTCGGACGTCATATATTATATGTACCCGCATGTCATAGGACCTACAGTAAATTACGTACATTATTACTATTTTACACTTTTTATATGTTATTCTGTTGGTAGAATGGCATAATCGAGTTTTACATTCTTAGAATTCCTAGTAGTAGCTCCGAGTTTTGATTTGTGCCCGGTATATAGGAATAGGCTCACCGCATATTTCATGATGGGTCATAGACTATAACAGATAACTACTAAATTGTACTGTGTGTACTATGTACTAACTACACTTCCACTGCATACCCTGTCGAGAAATATAGGACAGAAGTTAAAAAAACACGTATATATCAAATCATAATTAGTGGACAGTCCCAGTACGAAAGTAAATTCTGTACACAATTCGCATATTATGAAATTATGATAGAACAAATAAATGATAGTTGAATAAAACATCAATATCAATTCAAAGAGTTAATGTTAATGGGTACATGAAATAATCGTTCGATGCAAACAGCGAAACAACTTTATTGTTATCAGAAATAATTATCTACACCAATGTACGCGTATTCATCGTAGCGTGTACGACAACAAAAGTATACGCAAAGCACTTGCTCGGCACTGTACGTTATTTTCGCTAAATGGACCCATTTAGAAATTAACTGCACGATTGCTTCCGAATAAAGGGCCTCAGTCGAGCGATATATAACAGGGAAAGCACTAAACAAATGAAGGGGAAGTTGTGTGAAACTAAATTCGCAGCGGTACTACAATTTTAGTAAAAGCGCCACCTGGTGTGGAGTAGGAGAATTAGAATCATCTACGTATTAAAATAAGTGATGAACCAAAATTAATCGTTTTATTGATGTACATAAATAAATTTTATTATACCTATAACAGAACAAATTTAATATTTGTAAACTAATTTCTAGTGTGACACTATCTTCATTTACGTTTCTACTACTAACACAGAGATGGCGCTAGGAGACGCAGTCTAAATCATAAATGAACAATAATAATTATCATAAAATAATAAATCTAACCTAAAATCTAATAATCTAAAGTTAGATCCTAACTGAACGAAATGCTTAAAAGTGGCAAAAAAAATTATGTTCATTTTTGTTACTACTTCGTGAGCTTTGCTGTAGAATCAGTTGGAGAAAACATAAAATCTTTTAATTATCATCTATTGTGAGTTAAATAAATATTTATGTTTAATTCTCACCTGTATTTGCTCGGCAGCTTTCTTCGCAACTTGAGCGTCCACGATAGTGATATCTAAATTCGCAACACTTTTTTTCGCCACCTCACTGAACGATGCTGCATTTACATAATACACAGAAGTTTTATCACTTGTGTCTATTGGAGAATTAGGAGAGAGTATACCGCTGTCTGTGTCACTTACATTCACTGTTTTTCTGCTGGTTCCTTCCCCAACAGGAGATCTTAAAGGAATTCTCGATCTATCACTAATTGGAGATTGTACTTTATATTTGGAATGTCGCGGACTGTCATCAGGCTTGAACCCGGTATTTGGATCAAATATCACATAATTGTCTTTGTCGCATCTTACTTTATTATTAAGAGTTACTGTATATTTTTTGTTTGGACTTAAATTTAAAAACGGATCTTCGCTATCTATTGGACTCTCTGGTATTATAGACTGTATTTTAGGCGTTATTTTAGGTACTGGCTTACCATCTATAGTTCTCCGTATAACGGTGTCATTGGCAAATTTTAGTCTAACATATTCATTCGATATTGTCCTCCGTACGGGCGATGATAACAAAGGAGATGGCTTGGTTTCTTGTGGATTACTCTTTGCTTGAAAGAAATTTATTTTTGGTTTATCCATCGCTCGTGTTGGTGAAAATGGCAATTTTAATTTTGATGTAACTTTTTTCTTAGAATTACAAGGAGTCAAGTCATTGCCTCTTTCTTGTATGGTACTTCTATATACAGGTAAGACACTAGATTTTTCTTGTGAAGTTGTTGTCGCCTTCGTTAACTTAGGGACAGATTTCGCGATATCTAAACTTTTATTGAGCTTTTTTATTGGCGCAGGCGTCTTAAGACCTCGAAGATCTTTTGTTTTCTTAAGAACAGATCTTTCTGGTTGTCCTTGTTTATCTTTTCCACCCAAGTTCGTGGGTGCATTTGATTTAATAAATGTTTTGCTACGATCACCTGCCGAAAACTCATTCTGGGTGTTTGACACGATATGTTCATCTAAAGGATTATCTAATATACTGTCAATTACTATGTCAATATCACTACATTCAGAATTACTTTGGGAAGATCTGTTTTCATTAATGATACATGATATCCTTTGTTCTACCTCTATTAGACAATCAGTCTTATCGTCATCGATACTTCTAGACGTTCCGCTACCAGAGTCTGATGGTGTTTGAGCCTCAAATATCGCTTCGTGTACTTGGACTGTCTGTCTTGACGAATTCTCTGGGCACGACGATCGTCTTCGCTTGACGGTTCCCGTGGCTGTAGACGGAGAGTCCCAGTCTAGGCTTTGTACTGCACAATGACCAACACTCTTTTTCGAACGTCTTGGGCTTGTCATTATTATATTATTACATTTTTATAACATTATCACTGAAACATGATTGCACTCTACTTTATTACAGATCGATATACGTAACGTTTTGTTGGAACGGCGTTCGAATGTCAACACTTTGTTCGGACAGGAAGGGTGTATCTACACGTACAGTTCATTTGTAAAGTCGGACACGAACACACAGTCGGGCTCGATTGTCATCTAATTACGTAGTTGACGCCGATGCCACATGAGTCCGAATGGTACATGTACCTACTCGTATCGTGTATATAAACACTTCTGTGTCTGGCTAACGTGCGTTATACCTAATACCCTAACACCGTCATCATTTAATAATAGTTAACAATAGATTTATTTTTCCCACAATTCTGATATAATGTACCCAATATTTACAATAAAACATAAGTATCAGTAATAAATAAAATATGTATTTATGTTTCAGGAATGACATAGTTTTATGCGCAACGTTTTAATTCTACCTGAATAATAAAATTGGAATTTCATAAAAAATACGCATAGGTACTTTTAAAAGTTTTGAAACGTGTATATTATTGGCAAATATATGCCACCGAAAAGCCGGCGACTAAACCGGAAGTGAGTTTTTGTCATCCGGACTTGCTTCTTCGCTATTATCTCCTATGACTTCGACAAAAGGGTTATTTTATTTTTCTGAACACTTATATAGGTACTTGCCACTTATGTAATGTTTTATTAATAACTCATCATGGCAGTACTGGCAGGAATTTATTATAAATAGCATCACGCCAGGGCCGTTGCGGGACAGGCAGAGATGACATAAAATATATATAGAGAAATGTATTTATGCTATACTAATATTTTTCGGTACATACACAAAAAAATAGTTGCAGTAGGTTTTGATACAGATACAAGTAATAAACCAATTTTTCTAACGTCATATGATGTAATGTGACAGTTCTCTCGCTTCCCGGAACACAATAAACCGAAACGACGGAGTTCACAACAAAGTTCGTAAGAGATTTTGACAAATTGCCCCCAAGCGTCCCGCTGAAGGTAACCTAATTACCCAAAAGTAACTGCAATAAATAACTCTACCGAGGGTACATTTTACTTGCACTCTATTCAATTAGGAAACAATTTTGTTGTGCATTTTCCCTTAAACTGCGAAACAAATGAAAATTATGATTTTAAGATACATTTATCCACGTTAGTGATATGGTTGCAAGTGCAAGAGATCCATCTAGAGATTCTTGGTTGAAATTCCGGGTCGGTTACTATTGAATTTTTCTAACTTAGATTTCCTAGAAATCTGTATTAGTGCCCAGTGAATGACAATGAGCTCAACACCTATTCCATAGTGGGACGTGAAGTAGGATGAAAAGTGGGAGTGTAGTACGTTCCTCTGTCTACCTCTTCGGGAATTACAGGCGTGATGTTACGATGTTACTTATCAATGAATTGTTTGTATAACACGCACTCGCCAAGCGTTGTAGGCTTTAACCCTTGTAATTTCGAGATTAGGTTCGGTTCCAACTATAGAAAAGTGAAACAGTTGATGATGAAATTCAATATGTTAAGTTTTACATATTTTATTTCATCGTTCGTTCGTTGTTAGTCCTTATAAGTCAACTGATGGGCTTAAGTCTTCGCTAAACTCGGGATCGAGCCACTTTCTCGCCTACCGTCATCCAGCTTATTATGGATAAAACTCCCTTGTGAATGTGCAGTTAATACTTATTCGTTAATTATAAATCAAAACAAAATGTACTACTTATCTAGCAATACATCCAAGTGATACTATAAAACGTTTCGTAAGTACTTAATACATACATAATGATTAAATGGTTTACAGGCTAAGCTGAGCTCAGTCCGCGTTCCGACCTCACTACGATCGGCGGGAGCTCATAAGAACGATGGATAGGTCCGATACTATCCGTATGTAAGTTAAGCCGGTGGATATTTTGAAATTAAATTACATAATAAAATTATCAAAGCGTAAGTAAGATACCTACCCAAGCAATGACCGCTTAAATCAACATAATGAAGCTCGATTCATCTTACGTTATAGCTATTTTGTAATTATATTTACAGTATAATGATATTTGAAAACGAAACTTCAACATAAATTAATAAGTAAAATTGTGTTTTCAAACGATATATTCATATTCGACTGTGTTAAAAAGTCCCTTATACTTTTAAAAAATAAACGTGTTATTTTTTACTCTTACTTTAAATAGAAAATATTAAATAGATAATACTATAAAAATTATTTCAGAAAAAATAAATAAATAATTATATAAAAATTAAAATACATATGTATAAGTAAATAAGTATGTATATTATCTACCCGAGCTGCTTCTCTATATTTTCTAAACGGGTTAGCCATTCAAATATTTCTTATCGTAACGTTCCCATTCCCTCGTGGATGGAAACAGAAACTTTAACTGCCGGGCCCGTCGCCGTCCGTCTAAGTGATTTACAGGCGCACTGCGACCCATCCGTGAATATAGCCTCCGCAGCCAGATCCGGTAGAAACCGAGGTTTCGTGTCCACAAACATTGCCGGTACGTCACACTATCTTCAATACTAAGACAGATCATTAAAAAGCAAGCATTTATTAAGAGGTCTTAAGCCTTCTCATTTAAAGGAGCGTTTATCCAACAGTAGAACGATAAAAGTGGTGACGTATCAACACGCTTGTAATCCCTGATGAGGTAGGCAGAAAACTGCAGTCCCACCACATTTCGCCAGTTTCGTTTACGAATAGGAATAGATGCCGACCTATTGCCATACACATATTGCCATTACTATACATACAGACTCCGAGCCACAGCTACAAATTTTGACGAGAAATTCTAGTTAGATAAATTCAATAGTGCCCGACCTGGGATATGGACCCAGGACCTCCAGGTCGGCGGTCTCGCTTGCAACCAACACGACCAACGAGGCAATCGAGGCAGATAAACCAGATCAACGATGATAATGATGATGAAGTAGTAAACATCTTCTCCATTATGAGAAATCGATTGCGTCCCATTCAATGATAATATAAGTATTCATTACGGCAATTCTACTAAACAATGAACTTAAGTTCTAAAAAATAATTTATGCGCTGAATTTCTATTGACAGGTAACGTGTTGTTATTTCAGAGAAAAATGTTCCATCCTTATTTATAATTTGATTCGTTTACCAATTTCGTATACCTGATGAACATTTTCCGTGTCAAACAGCAAAATTTTAATTATTATTATTTGGGGAAAATTTATTAATTACTGATACTGAATGGACGATATATTCATGATCGCAAAAAAACGTGCCCGTGTTTACAGTTTCTAAATGGCAACAATACTCCTTTCCTCAACTCAGATAATCTAGCTCGTTCTTATTTTAAGCATTAGAAAGAGACAACGAAATTCAGTGTCGAATTCTAAATTTGAAACAGCCACCCCGACAATATCCGGCTAAATAGGTCAGGAAGGCGAAGTTTACGTCGCAATTTGGCATTAGGGAAACCGAAATGCAGTAAAATCTACGGTATAGGGCTGGAATTAGAAAATTATACGGAGTGACTTGGAGAGTTACTGAGTAACCTCACTTTAATAACGTAGGCACGTTGAGGGAGATTAAAAAAAGAAACTGGTTCGTAAGCAAAAGTTCGGAGCCCTGCGAACTCGCGGCGACTTGATTGAAATTAACTTAATTTTGGCTTTCAGGTGGGTTGGAACTTTTGGCGGTTGACTGCAATTTTAAGTGGCTGGACGAAAATTTAAATTCGTGTTGATGATGAAGCTGTAAATTTGTCTGTTCATAAAAGTAACAAAGTATGAAACAGGCGATTTACAACAGTACGTCTCACGTTTGCAGACAACAATATGGAGCGTGGTGGACTGAAGTAGGTAATATCTGACATAGTTTGTAACCTAGTAATACAAAAACCTGAAGCCTAATGAAACCTTAACGAGAAACACTGTAAATGCATTAAACTAAACGGACAGCATATCGAGAAAGAAATGCCAATAAATTTCTTTCGCAGAACTTTAATCAGTGGAAGTCCATATACACAGGAGACACACATTCGTAGAGAAACAAGTGATATATTATGTATTCACGTACGTGTATATTCCACATATGAGGTATTCAATTATTTCTCAAGCTTACGTTACACTGACTGTGCTGTGGTAGCTAATGAACAAAATATTTTTTTAAACTAAATTATACGTCCTGTTTTCCTGTTATCAATTATTTGTCGCTTCTCTTATATATGATTTATTATTTAGTGAAGAGGAATTAAATCGAGAAAAATGAAGAGTAATGTTTAATATCCCTTTGTAAAATATTGAACGTATATATGATTAGCAAGTTGTGGAACATTAAAAATTATATAGACGGTATGCAGAAAAATAAAACTTTTACATAATAAGTGCTACAAATATGTATAATAAAGTATAAAATATAAAACGTCAATTGTTACTGTTTCACCAAAAAACTTCAATCACATTTCTAAGTTAATATTTTATCAATTATTGTTGAACGCGATCACTACTAGACTACTAACACTACTTAAATATAACAATCTTCTCTTAAACTAACTATCTTATATTAAACTAACAATCTTCTATTAAAACTAACGAATGGCCTTCAATAAAAGTATTATCGTCGAACAAAATGTTGCCCTTTTCGCGGCCAATAAAACAAACTAATGATTTATGCACAAAGCACACAATAAGGGGGATGTACTAGAGGCGTTTTGGCGTGGTATTAACGCGGCCGGGCTGTCGGAGAAGAAATATTATTTGCGATAATGTTGAACCAGGGTTGAACATATTGGAGTAAATTAATCTACAAAACAATTTTCGTTTTAAAGAGTCTCAAAGTAATGAAAGGAATTCGATAATACTAATCAATAATGAGTAATTCTATATACCTGTACTCTGCTAGTTTTAATTAGGTTAGTATTTATATGCTCCACGCGACAGTATATTCCAATACGACATGAGACCATTGCAAGAAAACCACCAGTAATAAAAGGTATGAAAATATTTTTTTTTTGCTGTCTTTTTTAACTTTCGTATAACCTAAGATAAAAACACTAAAAGCAAATAAAACTGTTTATTTAATATCGGCATATTTGAAATATGACGTACTAACAAATACTGTTAATGTTTTTGCAACCCATCCCTACGTCACGTGACGTAGGGTGTCTCCCCGCGCACGGGCCGCGCTGCATTCCTGCACTCGCCTGCACTTGTCTTCGCTCAATTGTGCACGCACATGCACACGGACGTGGGGGGCACAGCGCGCAGGGTAAACGTGATCAAATCCGATTGTCTGGCGGTAACGACCCACCCCCGACTTAGGTTTCTTCAATTGGAATTTCAAAGATTTATCAAATTTTCCTACATTTCGTTTTTAAATTTTTATATAGTTTGATAACGCGTAAACGGTTAGGTTTTAGAAAAAATTCACAGTTAAATTTTTTTCAGTTATACATTCGCAAATATTGTTTTTTTTAATTTCTTTCCCGTAATACAGCTATTCAACTGAATAATTACTTTGCGGACCCACATACATGACTGGAAATACTACTGCGCTAAACTTTTTAAATAGTGCCAAGTCATCGAATTTAGGTAGAACTTAATCGATTAGCAGTTTCAGCGACGAGTGTACGCCGAAAGATTCGGAATAAATGAATTTGCAAAGTTAATTATTTAGAGCAATTTCGTGCCACTGCGCATTTAAGGTTTATTACAAGGTTTTTAGCCGCGCTTGAATTATGATCTAATATTAGTCTGTCTGTCCCTTACGCTTTGTTAGTCAAACTACTTTACTGAATTTAGTAAACATTCAGACAAACAAAACTTGTCATCAGAGATCGTTACTAAGAGATAGACAAATACATTTCCGACAAAACGAATGCCCAGTGAATAGTGTGGGGGAATTTTCGATTAAATATTTAGATGAGATTTTTCCCGATCCATTTATCATGCTCTAATTGTGTAGGGGTTGACGCTGGCACTCTAATGGAATGGTGTCCGTAGTTCCTTCAAGATCTGTTAATCCTTTGATATGATAATGTAATAAGAAAACAGCTTAGCTCCATTGCCACCCTTCGCGTCGACAGTCCCATGTGTTTTAAGATTCGCGATGTAGATGTTATGATAAGTAGGTACACTTGAATAAAATAAGCAACATGAAACAAACGCTTTGGAGGACGGACGCGTGCTGCAAAATTCAAAATGTACTTTCATAAATTTTCCCGCTTACAACGCTTGTTCATGACTGTTGTTCCAAAATTATCGATATTAATTTTTAGAACTAATATAGAATTGATAAAAAATAGGTAATAAAATGCTAATAAATTGAATAAGATTTTTCGTTTTGATGTTTCTGATTAAAAATGAACTTCACACAAATTATTAATGTCCCACGCCATTTCAGGTGTGAATGTGATCGGCCTAACTTGAACGAAATTTATACGCAACTTTTGTACCGGATTTTATTTATATCCATCAAAAGTTGTAGCATACAGCTAAGACTTGAGCTAGAATTATTTTATACTGCTATAGATATAGGTATTTGATATAATTTACGAATTTCAAAACCGAAATATTTATATTGGCAATTTAAATTAACTTCAAAAAATTCACTGACGATCAGGAGGTACTGGGTTCGATTCCCGGGTCGGGCACTATAAAATTTTTCTAATTTAGATTTTCTAGTAGTGTCTCGGAGTTTGGATTTGTGCCCGGTGCATGGCAACAGGCTCACCACCTATTCCATAACGGGACGTAAACGTAACTGGTGAATTGTGGGAGTGTTCTAAACTCCTCTGCCTACCTCTTCGGAGATAACAGG
>DWTO01005748.1:0-10512 GCA_018244755.1 Jemadia pseudognetus
AACGTAACTGGGGAATTGTGGGAGTGTTCTACACTCCTCTGCCTACCTCTTCGGGGATAACAGGCGTGATGTTACGTTATGTATTGTTTTAATAATTATATTATGCATACATTAACAATAATAACATCAAATTAATGATAAAATCATGATATAAAATACTGACATCTTGCTACATAAGTTAAAACTATTTAAAATCATGCCTGATACATGTAGCTTATCTTTAAGTTATAAAGACGTATTTTTAGATGGCACTAAATGTATCACCACGTTAATACTCCTGTAATCACTAGATGGCTCTGTTCCTTATAATTCGCCATTACGATCTTTGTAATGATATAGGTACATACCTTTATATAAAGAACATCTGAACATTGTATGTAGTTACGTATGGTTCCAGAGATGGCGCTTTTAACAGAAACATAAAATCATTTTACCTGACTACAGATGGCGCCAGGTACGAGTTTATGCATTAAATCAAGTCTACGTATAAACTGAATGAAAACGCAATGTTTTTGCTTCTTGTAAAATAATAATACTAAGGAGTAAATAATTCACTTAATGACAAATATTTTTATTTTGGTCACAAAATAAAAACAGAAAGGGCAACGACCTCTCATTTCCGCCATTTAGGGAGCATACCTATTACATTTGAAATTTTTATTTTTATATGTGACAATGTACATTACATATACTTAGAATTTCATTTAGCTAATTTATACCTTATCATGATTTTTATGTGTATTTGTAACATGATATTTCTAATTGTGTTTTTCAATTGTTTCCGTGTACGTTAATTGTCTCTCGTGTTTATGCTATATAAATGAATAAAAAAAATTAAGAAAACAAATGCATAACATTACCATGATGGAATTTATTTTATCAACGTCAATGACAGATTACAGTTTTAAACAAAAAGTAACTTTTGCACGCTCTTAAAAATATATCGTTATAATATAGCATGAGATAGGTATACAGTTAAGGTCTTTAACGAAAATAAAATATAATAATGGCTGAGTTTGTATCGTGTCTATTAGCTACAAACATAAATCATCAAAATATCAAGCTCAATATGAGCTATCGAATTTCTCGACCGTCGGTCTTCCCTGAGTAATTGACCAGGTTGTGCACACAAAAACCAAAATTTAGTTAAAAACATTTTATTTCACATCTTTCCATCTATATTTTCATAAATATCACAGCAGGTAAAGACCGGGCGAAAATCTGAAAAATTACACTACTTAGCATGCAATGCAATTAACGCAACGTTAACATTTACAAGTGTCGTTATTTTACATTTGACTCAACTGTGGAAATATACTGATTTTTTAAAAATTACGGACACATACAAACTATCCACTGTGATATCCGCAATTCGTCCTAATTTTAAACAGTGCAACGTAGACAAAAGAAAATGCAAGTTTTGTGTTCTAACGGATCACGTAGATGAACTGTGCATACGTAGCTTAACAATATCAGAGAATATTTCTATTTGCTAGTGTCACGTTACGTCACATTAAAAATTGTACCATGTGTCAGTCTCACTCACAACAAACGAATGATATAAAATACTGCATCAAACAATAAGGTGTTCTTTTAATATCCACACAATAAAGATACATGTGTATTATAGGCTTCACAAAATTATTTGATCGAAGTGTGCCTTATAATACTATCATGTCTAAAATAAGTTAATGAACTAAGAATGCCCTATAGTCAATATTACAGTTATTAAGGCATCCGAGTTTCTCTAACGTTATTATTGGATTTTCGTCACTAGTATGCGCGACCGCATCTTCCTAAACTCATTCATAACTTTAAATTAAAAATTTAACTAAATTCATTTGACTATCACTCATACTTACAACATACAGATATCGGCAACGGAACAACACTCAAACATCAGTGTTCTAATACTTAATAATACATATCTAGGCTTTACATCACAATGAAGTGGTGAATGAATGAAGAATTTACATAAGAATATTGGTCATTAGAAATAATTGGTCGAAAAGATATGTCAAGAAAGATGGGCAGAGTGCCCGTGCGGACGTTTTCAGTTGAATAAAATTTTGATATTCGAATAATGATATGGTTATTATTACAACCACAGAGTAGTTGGTTGAGGTCTGGCTACATTTGCCAAGAGTCCTGCTTCTTAGCTGCTAGAATACGTATGTTGTACAGGTGATCAATACACGTAGATTTGTTTAAGCTGCGGTTTGAGCTCGGGCGGAATCGTGTACACCTCCTGTTCGGGCTTCTTTTTCACCAGTCGTTTCCAACGACCACCAATGTTCTTGCGTAGACTGCGAAAACTCGCACGCTCGTTACCGATCGGCTGCATCAAGTTGTCCTAGAAAGAGAAGAGAACAAAAACAAATCAGTGTCGGTACATTAAATTACAACCTCTGGAATAAGTTTGTTGACCCCGAAGACCGGCGCCCGATTTAGTGGTTCCGTTACCGCGCCAGATGCATTAGGTGCATTTGTGCCGATGTAGAAACAACTTCCAGTTACTCAATGATCCCCACGGGCTATATTTAGAAACGGTTGCCAGCCGAACAAGCGTCGAAAGAAGGTCGCACCGCCATACGTTGAGAATTATTATTATTTTGACGCAGCGTTTCCAAACGTCCCATGTGTTGTGATTCTCGATTACGTTTGAGACTGGTTTAAGCTGCTTTATTATTATTTTTTATTATTTGCGTCGTCTAGGAAACGCGAATTAAACGTTGCGGCCGTGCGAGTATGAAGCAAGCCTTGAATACACTATTCAATAGCACATTAGCATTCTCCGCTTCCTGGTGCCGTCTCGACATGGCTGATCGTATATTGCAAACACACGTAACACGAACTACTGAACGGTACAATACATAGGATGCGGGATGCGGTAAACGGACCGTGTTAATGAGGTTGAATTATTTCGAGAGGCTGCAGTCTCAACTGTACAATTTGTTTGCATTAGTGTCTTTTGTTGCAGCTGTAGGTACTACAGCCACAAAGAAAGAAGGTCGAACGGTTACAACATGCTCGCCTTGTGCAGCTTTCTACTCGGCAAGCGTGTCCCGACATTTAAATTATTATTTCGCACTTAGATATCGCGGCCATGCCGTTTATTTAACCAACTCTCTCTCGCGTGGCGGGGACGTGGGTCGCGCCAGTCACGATTTCTTTTGAATCTTAATATTAACGTCCCCAACTTTCCATATTGTTTGGCTCAAGCGACGTTCAACATTCGCAACTTAACTAGACAATGCTCGCATCTGTTGTGCGGCATTAAAATAGCATTTGGGTCAAGTATAAATGTTGCAACCGGTTCAATTCTTGAAATAGGATGCTAATGAGTTTGTTGTTTGTGTTGCAATGCGACCATAATATTTAGATAACGTACCTGATCGTGAGAATAGACGTAAGGCGGGGGCAGCGGCGGTGGGAACTGCCACAAGGGCTGCTGACGGAAGGCAACAGGCTCCGGCGGTGGTTGCGGCGCAGCCTGGAGCACTGCTTCGGCCGGGTGCACCGAAGGCGAGTGCTCCTCGCGCTTGCGCAGCTTACTGTGGACGATGCGAATCGCCATCATTGTACCGTTGTTTCCAACCATCGTGGCAAACGGTCCTTCAACGCAAGAATAACTGAACACACTGGGCTGGATCACAGGTAACAAGTTCCAGTCGGGCAGTCACAACATTTCTATTTCACAGTTTACACTCACAGCCGTATCACGGTCTGGACGACGCGCGTAACTAATAACTAATTTAAATAAATTATCACAATTATTTATATTTTGTAAGTAGAGCTATTGCACATATCACTGCTCGTAGGAACGCGCGGTAGACCGCGTTACGCGAGCTTCAGCTGCGTGGTGACTAGAATGTTTATCGTAAAGTGGCCGGCAGGTGCCTAGCAAAGCGCTCGCTCGTGCCAAACGACCTCTACGGAGTACTCCATGCGTCTGAGTTGAAGTGGAGGGGCGCTCAGGGCTTTTATATATTCGTGTGTGACGCGGCGCCAACGCGGGTGAAGGGTAGAGGGGGGGCGATTTGACGATGTGGCTGTTTTCCGCGAAAAACTACGACTGGTGGCGATTTCGTCGGTGGCTCTCATATCGTAATGGTAGTGACGCATCCGACCGTTGGTTAGCCCCGCTTACCCAAGCCATAAAATTAATTTATACACGTTTTAAGTTTTTATACCAAAATCCAATCGATTCTGGTTTTCCTATGACGGCTGTGATTGCAACTCTAGCATTTAAATATCAATTAATAATATATGGGAAATTCGTGCGTTGAAGATGACCAGGGTAATCACAACAGAGTACTTATTCAAACCTTAAGATAATAAAGCTATCAATCATATCAGAGGCAAGCAACATTTAGATAAGCGATTCCCGGAAATGTAGATTTATGTCAGTCACCCGCTATGATAATGAGAACGTAAGCAAACAGAGAACACGCCCCCAATTCAGGGCATAAAGTAATCTAGTCCATTCAGATTATAAGAAAAATGTATGAGACCATATTGATTTTGTAGATAACACACGCGAGGGAGACGTCCTGTATTTTACCATTAGCCGAGTTAAAAGTCCAGACCGTATAGAGTATACGAACATGTTTACGCACATCTGTGTCTATGGGTGGACAGGGCGGACCGCAGTGTAACATTGCGTCTCTTTTTGTCAAACACATGCACGCATATATTGTGAAGGAGGTGCGTATTCAGCGCTTTCGACTCATAAAGGCAAAGTAGGGCTGCAGGGCAAGGGAGAGCGGGAAGGTGCAACGCCCTTAGTTCGCTCTAACTCAGCCGAGCCTTCGGGCCTTTGACTCGAATGTGGGATAAAAAACACAGGTAGTGAGCCATTATAAGCTGTTACCCTTGAGAACCGTCTGGAGGATATCGATGAGAAACGAGAATTCCAATGTGCAAGAGAAACACTTCTAACGATAAAAACCTATTGTAAATCAAATATTTTGTTAGTTAGTTTGTAATTTAAACAAAATCACGTACAGTAAGTTACTGCAATCCTAACCTATGTTATTATAAGCCAATACATGTACAATTTGAAGGCTATTCCGTGTATGTACCGCGTTATCTTCATCTACAAAGTCACACTCAGATGTTTTTATCTCAAACATGAAAAATGTATACTCAATAAAAATGTACATCACGCTCCACAACTCTGCAGTTTAATAAATAAATCTGTAGTTGCTACTTTACAGCTTTGTAATAACGTGTAATATCAGGCATAATTATGTTCAATGCACTAAACAATCTACATGATATGTCTATGAAGCAACATCTAAAATACAGTCCGATGAATTAATAATGTATTTAAAGCTAAGGGAATATCGAAACTAATTTCGAGCAACAAGTAACAAACACTAGACAATAAGAGGTTAACAGGGAGATTAAACGCTTTCTGGAATCACGTGTATGTTACATGTAATATTATTTAAACGACTCCTACACGCTTTTCTATTTTATGTAGTTTCTAACGTTGTGTTTCGTTCAAAAACAAGCGCCCACGACCGACGTGCTTTATTTGACATGAGGCACAATTTATCGACTCAAAAGAAATTTTCGGCAACCAAAATTATTACATTGCACACTGACCGAGCCAAGAAGTTCACGATTTAACAAAATGTTCTCCTTTATCTGGTGTGACGTTTTGTGTGCACATAAAGATATTATTATTTTTGTCACGCCACTGGCAACATAATATTTTGACCCCTTATTTGCGTCAATGAAGTTATCAGAATGACATCGATCAAAGCGTGGAAAAATAAACCGAACAGATCAAATTCAATTCAGTAGACACTATTCTCAAATTAGACATGCCAACGATATTGTGGTCACTGCTAAAGTGATGGATCCAGAGAGGTAATAAGAAATTCGATAAGGGATCCACAGAAATTAATCAATTGATGAAATGATTATTATCAGCGAACGATTGCAATTGTGGCAATGACGTCAAACGGTAATGAGAGTCAATAGGGGTACGTTTTTAATACGAACGACATAAGTTTGACGGACATAATAAACATGGAGTTCATTGATTGCAATCAATGTGAGTTTAATAGTTCCTATTAGCTCGATTGGCTCGCTCACTAATGATCTTTCTTTAAACCTTTGACCGTCGTTTCACATTAAACGATTTTTAACCTTATACACAATGCCATTAAGTACATTGTCAGTATCTATTGGCAGTAATATGTTACTTCAAAATGTGATTGCTTTACCAAAAACCACGAATTATCTCAACGATAAAAAATATGTCGAACCTAAACACTTAATAAGTCATTATTATAATTATACTTCAATTAGAATTTTTTGACAATATTTTGGCATCCTATGTTCAAAAACATTTGAAATTTGGCATGAGTTCAGTAAATCTGCGATTTGTGTAGGCATCATTCAAACAACATACGAATCTTCCATAATATGTATCTCAAAAACTTTACGACACAAACTGAGAACTGTCGCGAACTATAAATTCTAAAATAACCTTTTTAAATAGTAATCAGAACTAAACTTAAACTTACATCTATAAGAATACCTTTGAATACGTTACGTGACTGCCTAGTTAATCGAATGGTTATAAGCGCAACTGCCGATCGTCTAGTCCTCAGTGCGATCCTTGGGTTCGGGACTATTGGATTTTTCTAATTTGATATCTCTACTAGTGGCCCAGAGTTTCAATTTGTAACCGTTGTATGGCACCCCCTATACCATAGTGGGACTAAAACGTAACTGGTGAAACGTGAGTGTGAACTACATTCCTCTGCCCATCTCTTCGGGTAAACCAGGCATGACGTTACGTTTTCATTCTGATATTGAAACTTGAAAAGAAAATAGCATGCGTTCTGCAATCATTGCAATACTGCATATATGTATTTTTGGTCAATTCGTTTTATCGAATAGACATTTGCTGTTAACTCGAACTAGCATAATAACCCTTATACTCAACAACATAGAGTTGTATTTAGATTATATCTCGACGGTTGATATTCGATGGGTTCTCAAATGAAACGAGCTCGTTTCTGAGTAGGGTACGTTTATACAGTACACGTTCATATGTTTACGAATTCATCGTCTGAGCCTGTTATATAAACGTTGGAAAGTGGCTACACACAAACAAATCTTATAACACACGTTTCATGAACACGTTTAATGAACTTGTTCGGTTGTATATTATGTCGTGATGGTTTAAAAACAGCTAAATACAGGTCAACTTACAATTAGTGGCTTAAATTGAGGGGTTAGATTCGTGAATCTCAAAATCATAGATTTTTTTTAACAGCAAATGAAAGCTTAGTAACTTGTGATGCTATTAATACAAAATTTAGGATTCTTATAATTATTATTAATGTTGTTAATATTAAAAGTATTATTACAAGCTACAAAAAGTACACATTTCCCACAAGTGAAATGTAATTTTGCATCACGCTGATCAATTAAGAAACTGATAAATCATCGAATTTAAAGATGACGTTAGTTCATTGACTTAATTCTCACTGTGTTATCATTTACATTTCTCCACTAATACAAACTGAAAGATAGTAAAAATTTCGAGATGTGATAAAAACAAACTCATTCCAACAAATATAAGTTACGTGTAGTTTTCCGTATTTTTTGCTTATTAATTCTTATTGAGACAATAATGAAGCGAATTTGGAGGTCATACTAATAACTGTTGCTATAGAGTTTGCTATGGACACAGCGGACATGTAAGTGTGCATATCTATATATATGAATAGAATTTTTTTGAATAGAATTGTCCAAGTGACCCATGCATGTGTTTGACAATAATGAAATTATACGGTCCTTATTAGTTTGGAAGCCGTTGTACGACCGACCGCGACCTTGCCCGCTTACGGTCGACGATCAGTTCCTGCTATATTCCTCCAGCTACACGTTTTTGTCCGTTCCTCCGTTTTTCTGACTCATTCTATAGAATTGTCAGGTTTTAAATAGAATCGCATGTCGGTTAAAATAAGCAATCGCTATCGACGAATACCATCCCGCGCGAAATTAAATGCAAAGCAGCACAGACAATATAAGTTCGTAAGATTAGAGCGAGCAGACACGTCGAGAGTGGTATATGGGCAATCACAAGGAATTTACCTTGACCAGACAGAAGATAACCTTGCCGTACGACGGAACGATAGCGAACGGGTTTCTCGGTGCAATTCATGCGACATTTTTGCGACGAAAATAAACTGCTGAGCCGCAGTTATTACTGTAACTATAATCTATTTTAAACGAACTCTTGAGTGTTGTGATCCATAAATACTGCAACATTTGTGCCGCAATCAAAGACAGGTAAGTGCAGTTTACGGGAAGTACCTAAGTGTGTGTGAGCGGAGTAAGCGGCGACTAGCCGGGCCAGTGGGCAAGTGGTTAAGTTACCCGCGCTCGAAGGGGTTGTTCTTATCTCGTCCGCAGAGGCAGACGATGGTCTTGTTTACGGAGAGCACGATTAAGGAGTTGTGCTCAAGCACCACGCCGACTTCGCAGTTTTCCTCTTTACACTTCATCGCCTCGACGGCGATCGGAGCGAAGAGCATCGAAAGGCGGGCACAGACACTTGACACAGAGAGTTCGACTTGAACGAGGGCGGCGAGACGCCAACGTGGGGCGCTCAGCGCGTTTTGGCGCACACTGCCGGTCAACCGCCGTGAGTTTTCATGCCGCCGACACTGCGGTGACTATTTGACTGGCTCGAGGCGTCGACACCACGCCTCGCGCAGCGCGCCGGTGGGTGGCGACTGAACAGCGAACACGCACCTCTCCCGTTACCTTATTGCTATGTTATGGGGACTCGACCTCGCACTGCGAAAGCCCTCCACAATCGACGCGCGTCACGGTATTTTAAGCACGTTCATTATAACCCTTTCTTGGACTATCCGGTGACCTGAACACGCATTTTAAACATATTGCCCACAATTCTCACAATAGTCAATGATTTTAATTTAGCACACCAGATCACATTAAATACTGAAACTAGTATACTATGTCGACAGGTGTGAAGTATTACAGTCTTAATATGCTTGAAGCAATTCGGCTTTGTTATTCACTCTTTGTGGCCCGACTGAAAACAGTTGGACGGCAACGGATGTCGCTCCAAGTGTGCTGTATTAATACATAACAAATGTAATGTAAGACTAAGCCAAGTGACAATTCAACTCATTATTTATGTATCACTAAAGAATATTTCATGCTATTAGGACTGTTATTGGGCTTCTGTGCATGAGTGCTCATGTGGAGTTCGAAATTTAGAGAAATACTTATTAATGAGTTACTTATTTAGGTGAAAGTTTCCCGTGGAACTGGTGTAAACAATTGTTCGATTTTTTACCAAAAATATCCAAAACTATGAATGTTACAGCGGACAGCTACGCGTTATTTTTTAACAACAAAGTGTTAGGTGTGTTCATGGTTCCATTAACTGATGACGTCATAACTTTCATATATAAAGGCAAATAAATTGGTTCCTATCGTTATCAAGCGATAAGATAAATCGAGTGGGCATAAAGGGGGCGTTTGCTAAATCCGTTCGTACATTTTAATAAAGCTACTTTTAAGCCCACATCTGGACCGGTTCCAGGACTAGTAGAGTGTGATGGGTGGGCAGGATTTATGAGAAGTTAAATTTAAAGGGAAATGCACGAGTGAATCCTTCAAGCAAACTTCAAACGTTTATGAAGATGTAAAAGATAGTTTCGGATTTTGGACTAATGGTATAATCAAATTGGAAATAAATTCTAAATAGGCAACAGACAAATTTAGTGGCCATTGGGAAACGTACCCGAACTGAATTCTTTTCACCTTTAGAATACCTTCGATATATATATTATATTATATTTATTGTTTACTAAATATTACCGTACTAAAACTTTCCCTTGGTACTCAATAGTCCCTCTAGATAATTTGTATTTAGAACAAAATCTACTTTAGCATGTGAGAGAATTAAGGGCGAATCAAATATAAAATAATTTGGTCGAAATTAGTTTCTTATCTTAAAAATATAGAACATAGCAACAGATGAAGGAGCTGGGAACAAATCTGTCGTGACATCATGTCAGGTGTCGAATGAACAAGACCACCCAAGAATATAACGATTTCCTGTCATTAAAGGTCCAATTGCGAAAACATCATGTTGAAGCTGACATCTGGCAAATAAACATAGCTTCCACATATCTAAGTACTACTACGAAGATATTTCATAATAAATAAACATCGGTTAGCACAATCGATTATTTACGAAAATATGCAAAAAAATTTACCTACAGGATTTCTTTGTACGATGGTTTTCACTGCGGTGCTAATAGATGTAGGCAGAATATAGTTCCTAGCCTTGAAGTTGTTATAAACTGAATCCTGGACACTGCCCGGTAGGTTGTCGTCAATAAATTCCAGCCAAAGGATGAGATACATTTAAGTAAAACGAGCACAAATCTAACAATACATCAGTTTGAATTAAGATTTGAGACCATGCTACGTACTATCTAT
>DWTO01005749.1:0-10510 GCA_018244755.1 Jemadia pseudognetus
GAATAAATATTTGTGATCATTACATAAATATTTGTTCTGGATGGGAATCGAACCTACGACCTAGACAGGTGTCAAGTTCCAACAGCCACTGGACCACCCGGCATCTCTAAAGTAATCATTTGTGCGACGCATCGGTGTTGCGAAACCAAAATGTCATAAGAATAAATCACTCTTTATCCTTGTGAAAATGATTGTATGTAATACGAATCAAGTTACCAATTGTATATCACAACTTAGCCCAATCAATATGGCTCTATGATGAATGCGTTAAGGTCAGCTGTGAAGTTGCGAATTGCCCAATACAATAACATTTGGCGCTACAAAAACTTTGGCAATCGCCATTGGGTTGCTCGTTACCCTATCAATCTGATACTTTTACATTTATATACTTAAAACACCAATAAGAATCATTGTTAATACCGGGTTTGGCTGACATTCATCGGTTTTGTTTCTTCAATAATAACAAACGAGGGTACAAATAGTCTGCTAATATTTATTACACTGTCATGTTCCAATCATTATTATTTGTTCAAGTATATTTTTAATTGAGAAATTTCTTCAAATTGATCAATAACTACCTACTTTAATCGATTAACTTAAATATCATAAAATTTTTGTTTATGTAAAAACATGCTTTACATAAAAATCTATGTTTAAAACTACGTCTAAAGGAATAGATTTAGTGTCAGTTATTTGTAACAATTTTTTTGTTGAAATATTACTTGCTGTAACAAGGGATGGTAACATCTGGCAGTTGGCTAGCGTGGCACACCGTGCCAGCGTGGCACACCGTGGCAGCGCGGTTGCAACCAATCTGTCTGTAAACAGACCCATGCCTGCCAGTGGAACCCCAGAAAAATATGGGGAAGATTCTATATTTCCTTATTAAATTCCTCTGCCCACCTCGTGAGAGACCTGGCTTGAAGATAGAATATATATGTATTTTTCTTATTTGTCTCAATTTTGTGGTATAATAAACTGAGGGATTTCACAGAGTTTTATGTGGTGCACGAGTACACTACAATTACTACGAGGGCATGGCCCTCGACAAACTCGTGAAGGATCCGGGGTAAGGAATAAATCCTCTCGAGTCGAGGAAAATTTTCCCTCCAAATAAATACAAGGAAAATGAGGGTAGCAGTTCAAACAGATTTCTATATAATACAATGCGGTTCTATATACTTGTAGGATGATATTTCAGCAGCATATCCTTGTCGGTCAAACCTATTTTGAAAGGGTTTGGGGGTCATCTGTTTCTACTGGCGGCCATCACGGCTTGGTTAGGTATTGTTGATCCAGCTTGTTAAATATTGACATGGATAAATTTGGCTGTGCTCAAAAATATAAAATTGATTAAACTGTATCCGTGTCAACTATGAACAATAAATTTTGACTAGTGAGTGATTTTTTTTATTAATTCACGATTATCTATAAAATGTAATTAGTTTAATGATATTAGAATTTCCTACTTTTTTCTACAGAGAGTTTAATTTAAATGTTATTCCTGCGTATTCTAATGCCAATGCATTAGAAAAATACAATTATTTTTCTAACTAATTATTACAACAAAAACAAATTCTTTATAACATAGGTATTATTAAATATTTTAATACATAATATTAGCAACAAACATGACTACACAATTACTACTACATAACTAAGTAAATCAACAAATTCAACAGATAATATTTTACTGTACTACATATTATAAGCAACTCAAATAACGAGTACGTAGCTATTCGAATTAGTTTCAAAAACCTCCGGGCAAAGATAATTCCGAAACTTGATGTACAAAGTTTGAGTGGTAACTTACACAAGAGTTTCATCGTCCAGGCGAAAATGTTAAATAGATACTTTAATAATTGACCAAATGTAAGAGATATTATCTGAGTTGTACAGATAACTGTGCAAAGAACTAATTTCCATATAAAGGTTTTTAAATAAAACAAATCTATTGAGGTTAATAGTAACATTTTTATTTGACACTCGAATAAATCTTGACATTATTAACAAAAAGGAACTTTTATCTGTCCAGGGCGTATCTTTGGACGTTAATGATGTAAGCAAGGAGGCCAAAGCAATTACGGCACAACGCTAAGTGAGCGATGCCGCAATGAAAAGTAAGTTCTTGATAAATATTTTTATTTAGTCAGCGTTTTCCCGGTCAACGTCCGTAAGCTGCGACCTCGGCTTGAAATGGCGCAGGCCTTTTTCAACTTATTATATACCAAGCGAGTTAATTAAAATCATTTTTAAAACAGTTCCTAAATAGTTAAATTCTGTTTCAGTAATGGATATTTGTAACGGTTATATTTGGATTTTTAAATATAGAATGGTGAATGAATACATATTTAGTCCAAAATGTACTGTGTGACAAGGATAATGAAAAGCGTAAAATTAATAGAATCTCTTAAAAAATTGAAAAATTAATTTAGGTGAGAATTATTCAATATTACTTTAAATGCATTGTTATATACATAGACATGGCAAATTGAAAATTTTATTTCTCTTTTACAATATTTGTATAACATGACGAATAGTAGGTATCTTAATTACTTTTGAATATTGAGTAAAATATTTTATTGAGTTGCTGACTTGAAAGCTTTTTGGCGGCATGGTATAAACTATTCATAACGCTAAAACAAAATATAAACATAAATACAACTGGTTGAAATTACAATATGAAACATCCGGCTTTATAAATAACTTCGTAAAATCAACGCTTATCACAAAGTCTATATTGACATTAAAAAGTCAAACAATGCAACACTCTGGCTTCGGATAATCGTGTAATAAATCTTGCGTCGGCATTTCAAGACTAATTTAAGTTTCCATTTACAGGATGAAGGCGTTTCACGTTACAAAGGATTTGTTCGACAAGATCTCTCGAAGAAACGACGGGTCTCAGCACAAGCCGTCAACATTGGAACGAAGCCCACTCATCATTGTTTTGTTTCCAAACACAATTTACATCAAAACAATAGAAAATTAATTTAAATTCGACTTAGCCTTTACTGTTTTGTGAGTGGCGTATGTCAACTAGGCATACGAGACTTATTCAATAAATATATTTAAAAAAATCTTTTTTGACCTCTCCTCCGCACGGGTGTCTGACCCCAAAGTAGGCAGACCTGTATATTGTATAAAACAAAATGGCGAACTAAACGTATAACTTTAAATATATATACTTTTTATGCATGTTTTTTACATCTAATCGAAGTACAAATACTTGTGATCATTATACAAATATTTGACATGGGTGGGAATCGAACTCATGACTGAGCGATTAGATCCGATAATCACTGAGCCAATGACCGTTCATTACGTATACAAATAATGAACAAAATATGTTTGAAATCGAACTACTAGTATTGTCCAAACATCTAATCTTGTCCAAACATCTGCAGTAATATGTTTTCAATATAATATCAATATTATATATTTTTTGTCGCAACCCAAGACTGCTTAAATACATAAATAGTTAGAAATATCGCAAGAATTGCTTGTTTTATAAATTCATGTCGAATTATCATCTTGTTCATCTTCAATTTTAGTTTCAGTGGGTCGCAAATATGTTTCTACAGATTACATTGAATTAAAAAAAGATCTTTTATTAAAACGTAATAATCACGACTATAATTCAAGATGAGTTAGGCAGAGGAGTGTAGTACACTATCACGGTTTACTAATAATTAATATTCAAGCATTTTTAATTATGGTCTCCACGCCTCACTAATAGGAATATCATGCCAGGCTTTCTAAAAATCTAAAAAAACAACTGAACTCAGCAAGATTTAAAAGTTCCAGGACCGCCTGTATTGACAACCATTAGGGACTATTGGACTTACAGGAGACGATGGAATCTATGAATTATTATGAGTTTTATATGCCAACAATTCATCATTATATCCAACTACTATCAATCAATTGTCGGACTTCGAACATGATAACATCTGAAGGTTGATTCTGTCTCCATAAGTACGATCGGCTATAACGACGGTTGACGTGGCCCCCGGCCGATTTCTACTACGATTACGCTCCGACCTCTTTATTTAGGTCTAGTATACAAAACTGTATTGAATTTTGAATCAATAGACCCCTTTTGGGTTACTGAGTATTGTTATCAATAATTAATCATGTATTTTCATTAGCCGCTCCAATGAGATGATGAATTATTGTTTTGAAAAAAAACAAATCTATGTATATTTAAATGTTAGTATTGAGATATTGCGCGAACTTCATGCTTCAACTTTAAGATATCTTAATAATCTCTCTAAGCTATGTAAAATTAGCAGGATGTTTTATTTTTAGATAATAACAATTTACGCTAGTAACATAGATACAGACAGTTAGAATAACTTAAGTTACACTCAAGTGTAACTTAAGAACCCGTAACTTATAGCTCAGCAGTGAAGACCTTAAACACTAAGTATAATAAAATATTTTAAGAAAATTTGTGAAAACTGGAGTGAACCATTGCAGAATAAACTTACTTCATCATCCATTAATATTTATTTCAAAGATAATAAATTCGAATAATTTCCATTTTTCCTTTAAAGGTCCGTATTACAAAGCAGCTGAAACACCCGGAGAGCCTCTCATTTATTCGACTAAAGCTCAGTAACTCAAAGTACTTTTTACGACCAGTGCAAATACTTGAAAATCCATAAGATAAAACTGAATTTCATTTAAAGTGTACCAATTAGACTAATAAATAGCGAATAATTCTGAACAATGTCTTTATCTACTTGACTAATTGGTAATCGAATACATTTATATTCTAATCGAATAACTGTTTTTTCGATTGTAACGTAGTTCGAATAAATATATATTTATTCGATATCTTAGCGCCGATTGTCGGTTTGTACAACTAATTATAGTATTTACGTTAGAATTTAATAATTGTGATAATATAAACTTAATCAGCATTACGCACGCTTCCTTGTGTGTATTATTATGTATCTACTGGTGAGAGTCCCAAGAAGTCCACTTGTATGAAGCAATTCCGATAAGTAGATAAAAGATAAATAAAAATGTACTAAAGCTTATGTAAATGATACTGTATACGAAGTATATGTGGACCAAAAATAAACCGATCGCTGTATAGCAAGCACCCTAATAAAATATCGATGGTTCAACTACGCGATGTGTTTTATAAGTCCCCTAAATCTAGTCCTATCTTATTGAATTACGGCTCTCAGACGGTATCCAATTTGCTTTACGTTCTTCAACAAGTACAAGTCACTAAATCTTTGAAGCGACCTTATTAAAGAATAATCCTATTTAATGAAAATTCGTGTATCTTTTACGAAGGCATTCTGATATTATTTGATTATGAAGAAATTGATAGCTAAACTTTATGTCTTGTTCAAAAATGTTTTCTATTTACAGTGTAATGTAACTAGAGGTTGCGCTAAGGTGTTCAATTTCAACATCATCATCAGTCTATTGCAGTCCACTAATGGACATAGGCTTGCTCTGAGGGGTTATGCCCACAATTCCCGCGCTAGACATGACGGTTAGAGGTAGCAGATCACAGCTTCTCCCAACACCAATGCTGTTGCCTATAGGCAGCCAAGACAATTAGCTGTGTCTAGGCAAACTGCACCCTACCGGAACCTGCCAGCTCTGGGGAATATATTCTTAGTCCGCCTCGACATAGACGTAACTGTCATGGACGTCAGTTACAACAACTGTTGACTATAATTAGGATAGTTATTGAAAACAAGTAACGTAGATATTGTCCTATCGCATTTAATTGCTTAATAATAAATTATTGGGTATTTCACACTGTAAGGTCTTTCACAATTGGGTTTATTAGAGTTTACACCATCATGCACCAGTGGAAAATGGATAATGGCTTACCGATTATTTTTGACCCGAAATCTCTACAGAATTTTTCGTAAATTCAATCAAGTAAAATCGGCAAGTCTAGTTACAAAACAGTTTGAAATGTTATATAGCGAAAATGTTATTTCTCTTTTTGAACAATAGTAAAATGATTAAAATATAAAGGATTTAATAAACCATAGTACCTACAAATAATACTATAGTAGTATACGACATGAAGCCATATAATCCTACAATTCACTGGTCATTTTATTTTTGGAGCAATCTCTTCCACACTGTATCGTAACAGACGAAATTGCCACAGGAGTTTTATTTTTGTTTTACACAACACAAACAGTCAATTTGGTGTGCCAAAAGTTTGTTTTAGTTGGTTCGTCGCGGCTAGCTGTATTTTTAGCTATTTCTTGACTTAAAAAGGCAATTTTGTTTTTAGTGAAATATGTCCATTGCAAACAATGAGGAAAGAAAAAAAATTAAGAGAAATGAAGCTACGATACACTAAAGAAAGATATCGAGTTCTTCCGAAATCGTTCCGTGACTTTTCACCTCCAGAGACCTTGGAAAGTTTCGGGTGCGCTATAAAGGAGCCCGGTTAAGTATCAAATATTCGCGACACTTTTTATGCTTATATTATCTTATCGTGGAGTACATTTATTTGCGATGGGCTGCTATCTCGTACGGAGCAGGGTCGAGCGACATCAACGGTAATGGGGTCTGGCTGGACTGGCGTCGATTAGACCTAACGGCCCCGGGGAATATTGAACGTACCTCGGCCTGGCCGTAAACATCCTCGCTTCATTAAAAACACCAACCGCACCTCATAGCAGATTCCTTTCTAATTATCTACCCTACACATTGATTTCATTTCTTCTATATGTCCGAACCCTCTAAGCATCCTGTAATCACTGCGTCTTTGGAAGTGCTAAAAGTGGGCCAAGTTAATAGACGAACGTGTGGACGATATGTTAAAGTAAACGAGACAAAAGAACGGTGAAGTATCTTGCTCATAGAAATTATTAGTATACCTATCTCAATAGAAAATAAGAGCGTTATTACATACTTATATATTGGTTACAGTTTAGTAATTCCGCATGCTAAATTGGCAGAGAATGCTTTTAGCATTAAGTCTACCTTTTTATTCCTGTAATATTTTGTAAACTTTCAATAAAGAACAAATAAATAAATAACATCTAGGTAAGAAACAAATATACAAATGTGCTCATGTAAATATGTATGTGTATACTCGTACGTGGCACGAAAACAAATCGATTCCCCATTGCTTTGACCTTTTGTCCTGAATCAGTTATTATGCATATACTTCGTGGCCGGTCACGTTAACCAAATAATAACCTTTGTTACCAACTTACCAGTGACGAGATTCGCGTGGTGGAACTGGCAGACCGCATCAGCTTCATACCACGATATGCGGTCCCTGAAGTAGCGGTAGAAAACCGGAAACCCCTCTTCCGGTAGAACCCATGTGTTGCTTATGTTCACCTGTGACAACAAACATTGATAAACATTAAGTCCTTTTATATTATCAAAAGAATTGGCAGTTATGACTAAAACTTAAAATCTCACATTCAGTTTGGGTAAAATTTAGAATTTTAATAAACAACAAAAAGGATTAATAGTAATATCGATATTGCTGAATTCGGATATGCTTCTTGTTATCATTTTCTCATCATCATCAGCCTATTTCAACCCAGTGCTGGACATAGGCTTCCCAGAAAGAGCGCTATTGCGCGCAGTCGTCGGCTTACCACATCCAGCTGCTGCCTGTGGCTTATTACATTACGATTATCATATTTTATGATTTAATAATGAAGTTGAGTTAGAATTCATTATACGTACGTATACAAGTAAACTTTTACAAGTAACGAGTATCAAATGCGCAAGTAGTTAACGAGATGAAGACTCATTTACAGTCACAAATTCATTTACATACCTAAAGACAAAGTTGGCGTTTTCAAAACTTCTTGCTACATTTCAAACATTGAAACACAATACAACTGTGACGATATTCGGCTGGATTTAAATAAAGAAAGCCTTGAGGTACTGATATGTGTACATGTTCAGAATTGTGGATTAATTCAATACATGATGATATATAACCGAATGATCCATTTCAAATAATGTAAAATTAAATGTAAGTAAAGTTAAAGTAATTCTACATTTCATATTTTGGGGATTGCTGACAGAAAGTTATTTGTATTTTTAATCCATGTCAATGTTAGTTACGTAAGTGTTTAATTGTGATAGTTAATAATTTAAGTTTGTTCATTATTTTAGGAATATTAATTGTTAAATTTGTCACACAATAATATAATAATATAATTATTATTAGTACATTATGGTTATGAAAAAATGACAATAATTTTCAATTATTAAATCCGCTGTCTTAGAACTAGACAATAATTGCACGCAGAATATATGGCTAACGTATATATTAAATTAGGTAAAGCCATATGGCTTTACCTAATTTAATGAGATCTGTGCTTGTAGAAATAGATTTTCATAAATGTCAACTCAACTACCCGCTACTCCTAAGACAGCATTTTAAGAAATTGTAGCTGTACTACCACTATCCTAAAATCCATGTGAACTTCGAAGTCGTATGAAACATTGTTTTGCTATACGAGCGATCATATCGACACAAACGATTGCAACGTAATAACGTGTATGAAAACAGATGTAATGTAGAGAAAGTACACAAGATCTGTAAGAATAAAAATATTTGGGACTCGCTCTCTGCCTACACCTAAAGGCCCTGGCATGACGGTACAATAATGATAATAATTGCTATGTTATTCTTCGTCACTTCAAGGGATATAACAATTATATCCTATCTATACGAAAACACGCAGGTTAGAACCCCTTAGAACTTCTCCAATACATAAAAATTCTGCTTATATGTACATATATATTTAAAACGTATTAAAACTACGCTTTTAGTTTCGCAAATATAAATCCGGATTTAACTAGTGCGAACTAGTTTCCTAACTCCAAATATTGAATTATCTGATTATTCTCCATTAACAAATTAAGTCTCGATTAGTATTCACTACGTAGTTACATTAATTATTGTTACTTGTTAGCATTAATCCATAATATTATTGGTGATAACAAAAGTAAGCGCCCCACTTCTGATTTATTTATGTTCAAGGCAATTTTAGACCCCTTAAAATTATTGTTAATTCTAGCAATGATTATGACTGCCTCTATAACAGCGTAGTTGGAACCGCGACTGCTGATCATGAGGTCCTGCATTCGATTTCCGGGCTGGCTACTGTCGAATATTTCTTACTTAGATTTTCTAATTAAAATTGCTATAAAGGCACAAAATATAAAAAATAATATGAGGCATTTAACGTAATTTAATTTTAAGATGTTATAAATTAAACAAAAACCTTTATTTCTTCAAAACAAAGTGTTAAAACTTCGACGAATCTGAGTGAACCGTACGTTTGAATAAAGATTTTTCCAACGAAGTATCGGGTTGTTCAATAGTGTCGTAGCTATCGAAATACCAACGTACTCTGGCACCCGAACCTTTCAAACTGTGCCAGTCATACGCGGTCCGGTAACAGAGGTAGGTCAGTCAGCAACCCATTAGCGTTTCATATTCCCATAAGCTACGTACAAAGAAAAAGTACAAATTTCAACATTCCCGTTATTTTTTAAGGTCACCTAATTAATCAGTCAATGTTAATTGCAATATATCCAATCAGAACTCATTTCAGTTATGGGATGATTTCCTATATATTTATTAACTGTTTGGTTGACCGAGGAGTTGCAATTGTGACAGGTGATCGAGGGAGCCGGAGTTCGATCCCCGGTTCGAGTAATATTAGGTTTTTCTAACTACGGGTCGGGTACTATTGGAATTTTCTTATTTAGATTTTTCAGTTGTTGCTAGGAGTCTGGAAATGTGTCGGTGTTTGGCAATAGGCCTACCACCTAATCCATGATGAGACGCATCACATAACTGGTGAACTGTGAGATTGTAATGCACCCCTCTGCGTACCCCTTAGGGGAAATACAAGCGTGATGTCAAATTAATGTTTGTATTATATCGAAATACTTAAAATTCCCCTTGGGCATCGCGAGTCGTTCTCACCAAAACAAGTCAATCAGCACTTTACCCTCTGTACTCTGAGAGCTCTCGAAGTCACCCCCTAACACTTGACGAGCGCCGTGGGCCCGATATGAGGACTTTTGGAAAACACCCAGTTATTAAATATGTTGACTTCGTTCAGTAAAATATATATACGACACAATATAAATATGACTCTTTGTTTTGTTATTTTATATTTTTATTACATTTATTTTTTATTTATGTTTACATTTGGCGGAGTTAACGAAAAATGACAATTCCTACTAAGCTGCCCAGAATAGATTTCCATGCTAGAACACATCTGCTTGATAAATATGGATAAATATCCATAATCCAGATGGAAAAAATAATCTAGAACAGAGTCATGATAAGGCTATATTTGTGGAATTTATTGGAAAACATGTAAATTGTCAATAGTATCGCTGATATATAACCAGCTGAGACGTAACAATATATTTCGTCCAACCCAAGGACGCAAGCAGGACTGCTAGCAGAATGTCATCATCAATATCAGCTTACTGCAGTCCACTGCTGGACATAGGT
>DWTO01005750.1:0-10509 GCA_018244755.1 Jemadia pseudognetus
CACTGCCCGTCGGCGGCTGGAGCATTTATCTGTGCTTAGACAGGCTTCGTCATAACACGAGCTGTAATCGCCGGATTATAATGTAGCTTAAGACTCCTTCGTATCTCGGCATTCACGGCCGAGAGATATTTTTCGACCCTCAATACGGATTTGAACCGATCTTAAAAACCCCTTCAGGCAATATACGTACACCTTGAAATAGCTAAACTCAATCAGAAGTAAGATATTTTACGTGATAAGAATACAATATGTGTTATTGACCCGAAGGACTAAGCCAGTTAACGTTATGCTTTGTTTTCAACGGTAACTGTTGTGGTAACCATACAGCTGATAGAGTCCATATATACATTTAAATATACACTTAAGAAGATACCTTTCTACATCCAGGGTCAAAAAAACATCTGGCTCATCGCGCAATTATTTTTCTCTCTTTATCTAAGGGTTCTGTCGCTAAAGCGATCATGTCTCCCTGGTTATTACATTATGATACCTTACAACTAATAACAAATTATTTCTTATAGAGTAATTTTCTAGCAAAAATAATTTGTACTAGCTAAACAAGCTATAGCCGATGGTATAGAAGTTAGTATCGTCCCATCGTTTGAAAATTACATACCTG
The DNA here is from genome assembly GCA_018244755.1 of Jemadia pseudognetus. Classification (NCBI taxonomy): domain Eukaryota; kingdom Metazoa; phylum Arthropoda; class Insecta; order Lepidoptera; family Hesperiidae; genus Jemadia; species Jemadia pseudognetus. Next base: position 620 of record DWTO01005750.1, read on the forward strand.
CAGTAAAAAATCATTGTTATAGCTTGTGGAAAGAACATTTAGACGAAAGATCCAAAGTAAAAGGTATTTGGTATCGTACGATCCAGCCCCAACCATTTAAATATCCACTTTTACAATAAGGTTTTACAATAAGGCCTTGAGCACTCACGAGCTGATTGTAATGATGCGCGTACGATCGGGACACATTCCATGGAAGAAGCTGTCCTATTTAATGCATAAAACCCCGTCTCGCAATTGCCCGAGCTATAATGTGGTAGATGATCTATTACGTATATTAATAGAATGTTGTCAGAATTGCACTGTAAGAGGTAATATTGATTTGGGGTTACATTTATTCGGACAGGTACGCAAATATTTGCCCTGACCAAAAATCAAACTCGCGCGCGCCGGCTCAGTGAGGTTCAATAGCCAGTGGACGAACACGCCGATCACATTAACAATTAATAAGACGCTCTGTGGTGATCAAGAAGCATGAACACTAACAGGGTGCGTGGAATACGTGATAGGATTGCGCCACTTTATCAGTTACTTTTTGACCTAAAAAACACAGCACCGTCGAACAAGGCCATTTGCAATGGTCGGATAAATCAGTTATGTTACGTGTCTTACAAACGTTTGCGTTCTTTAACAAATAATGCCGTTGCTTATAATGAATTTCCGTGTAAATATATCCGTACATCAATTAAGTAGGTAGGTACTTATGTCAAGTTAATTTATCAAATTTTGACAAAACCACCAATTTGCGAATACTGTTATGTGAGACTATCTTAGAATAACTTTTCCAGAGGGCACATTTCGCGTTAGCCGTTGAACAACTGCTTGTTGTAATTCGCAACGGTCGTAGTTTTTCGAATATAAATGTTGACTCTGCTTACTAGATCCCTCGGTTAGTGATCTTCGCGTCTCTACAAGAACATGAACCAGTTGGCGCCAAGGCAGGGCACTGCCGCGAAGTGAGTCTATTAATTTTATCGTTTTTTGAAACAGAGGACGAGGAATATATTTACCTCAATGAAACATGAGTTGACATTGAAAACTGGATCCAACTCAACTATTTTAAAAGCCTCATTTAAAAGTTCAAGTGGTCAAGTTAACAAATAAGAATAAAAATTTGGAATATGTAATGCGATGTTATAAATAATACCTACCAATCTGTTGATAATAATATGTAGAATCATGTAAATTTATTGCGTTATACGAATACTACGTATGGGTGCCGTTGTAATGCGGATGTTGGATGTGTGAGACTTCTGTTAGTGTTTAACACATTAATATTCACTTCACAGTGTTATATGTATTTATAACTTTTCGACTTCGGCATTTTATATGCGTTCGAATGTCAGCACAAAAAATAATAGAATCACGACTCTAAATAAGTTGAAAGTAGGTACCTACAAGAAATCTTTCATAGCTTCATGTATGTTACATTCTTCTAAAAACTTGTATTGGTTATTAGGTGCATACATGTAGTTATAGGTAAAAATAAAAAGTAATTTGGTCATAGTCATATGAAAAACGCGGTCTATCACGCTATGTAAGAATGAATTAGCAGAGTTCATAGTTGACAATTAAGGATCTTCACAAGTCATTTCCCTTAGCTCTAATAGCGAGGGATATACTATTACCTTAAAACTTCGAATTGTTTAAAGAGTCTTAGAGTGAATTCTACGTCTTTCACACTTCACTGCCTATATATTTGTAAGTATAATAACAAATTTGAACATACCTCAGACAGGGGTTTCGGTTCCCGGATGTGAAGCCCGCCAATTTCCAAAATCTGCGGTGACATTACGCGGGTCCCAGTAAGAGAAAAATGTTGGTACGAAAAAACCATCTTCAATCGCTCTTTCGTTATCTTATCTAAATCCAATTTGACACCGGGTAGGAACTCCTTGAAAACATTATTAATACTCCTATGAATTATCCACTTTCCATACACCGAGAGGTACCAGTCCATCAGTTTCGCCTCCACCTTAAGGTACAAGGAAGGGTTCGGGCCGTCGCTGGAGAAGTAAAATGAATCAGCGGCATAATTGAAAGGTATACCCATTCGAGGATAAGTCCAGGGCAGCAACACATGCGAGGTAATCCCAATGATGGGCGCATCGTACATCGTCGCCCCGTACGCCAGCCCGCAGTCGCTCATGAACTGCTCGACGAATATTACATCATATTTGATGCCTTTCGCTAAATGATCTATCACATCCTTGTTTTTAAAATAGTTCTCACAATCCACCTTCGCACTGTGAGGCCCTAACGCGACGTGCCGGTATACGTTGATAATACGCAAGATGTTCGAATTTATGTGCTCGTAGTATTCCATCGCAGACGTTCCATTTTTGAAAGGCATATGACTAGACAGGTTGATGAAGGTCAAATTGTTCATCGGAACCACATCGGGGTAGTTATTTATAACTGTGACCATGTGGCCCCGGTTCGCCAGCTCACGGAAAAGCGGCCCGAAAGCCATATAGTGGCTTTTTAGGGGTAACGAAGCTAGCGCGAGGATGTTAAGGGCGGCGACACTCTGCCAGCAGGCCGCGAGGCTGATGAACGCTACGTACTTGTGAGGCAGCATGGCAAAGGTCAACGCTCTGCCGAAGTTCCGCGAGACAGCGGTCAGCCTCTGGCCACGGACCGCGAGTAACTGACAACGTTGCGAGGTGAAGCTTCATGTGTGCGAACTTGTTCCGTAGTATCGAACATTATCGTATGATATTTCAAGATCAATGGAAAATACAGGTTATATGGTATGTCGTCTGATTTTAAAGCTGAACTCAATATAACCACAGCAATCACACATTACAAGATAGAATGAGATCTACTTGTTAACTATTTGTAGTAAAGCTTCTAAAATTATTTTTATAATTTTTATTCTTCGATTTCATACTATATATTCGCAAATTATTTCAAAAACCAAATATAGGCATATTATCAGTATCACAATTCCATTTTTGTAATCTATGGAACCTATTTAAATATTTCGACATCAGTTTTAACCACTTAATTGCCAACGATTCAGCCATATCTTAATTATTTATTAATGGGAATAATAAACGTGTTTTAATTGTCCATACGTTTAATAATCTTATCTGAACATAAAAATATACAATACATTATACTCGATACATAAATATATAAGACTGAAATTTTATTAAATAATAATTTCATAAGAGAATTACATTTAGAAAATGATCAATACAACTTATTAATATATACAAATACATATGTACTGATATGAATTAACACGTGGTGACATGTTTTAATTAATCCAGTTTCCACTTATTCATACAATGTCATATTATTATAACATTCTTATAAATCTACAATCACTACATACTACATTACATTGAACAGGGAACATATTATGCAGACCAATTAGAAACCACAATAATAATTACAGTTTACCATTACGTTTTCTGTCTTTCTGCCTTACCAAGCAATATAAAAAAATCTATAACTGTTCAAACTATGAACATGGTATATACCACATACCATAAAGTTTTCACAGTGTGGCAAGGTTATTATTAACAACATCGATATTGCATTGTTTTATTAAACTGGAATACATAATTGTTTAATGCGAACATACACCAAACTGAATATGTAGATGTCTCTCAGGTATTTATTTATAGAGGCAATTAACATCTAGAACAATCTCTTCTGTACAATGTAAAGACACACAGCCAAAAAGAAAAGGAACGCAAAGAACATAATCACTTTGTCCGTGAACTCCCTTCGACCGTATTTATTTAGTAATTTGCTAGACTGTGATATGGACCCAGCTGTATTCTGCAACTCTGACTGTGTTCCCTGCAAAGAAATGTAAAAGTATAATCGGTAATAAGGTTAGTAATTAATTGTCTGATTGGTCGAGCAGTTTTGTTAGCGCAAATGCTGGATAAGTGATCCTGCCTTCTATCCACAAGTTACGGAAGGTTTTTATAACTTGAAAAACCCTATAGCAGCACTGAATCTTATCAGATATATACCCGGTGTATGTCAAAATGCTCACACAGTATTCCGTGATGAGAAGATAAGACACAGCTCCTTGTCAGATTTACTTCGTGGGAGTATACTACATTCCTCTGCCTACCCCTTGGAAAAAACACCGGCGAGACTATTCAGGCTCGGTTATGTTACTGGAACAGTTCCACAACAGTAAACACATTAATAGTTATAATTGTATAAAACAGTAATCTAGGCTCATATTATGGTTTTTGTTATGTTTACATATGTTGTTAAGAGTTTATACAAGTTGGAACTGTGTATACCTATGTACACACTTCATTATGAGTGATGAGATTTATCAAAATGATAGGAATGACTACCTTGACCTTTCTCATATGATTAACACTGGTATTGCGACATTCAATAATTATTATCAACACTTCACACATCCTGTACATTTGGCTGAGGGTTTGTGCTCAGCTGTTCCATATTTACTGTATATTTATAATTACCCTTTTATACCTATTGTTTTGCAACGGGATTGTGTTTGACTGGCGTCACATCCAACAGTGGGTGAAAATATATGACTGATAAATATACCCATTTTCAGGTGTATAAGTTCTAGTAATAATTATGGTGAAACTGGACTATTGAAATCAAAGATAAGGTTTTTGAATACATTATCATTTCACAGATGAATATTAAGAAAGTAATGAGGAACTTCGAACATTATGAAAGTAATAATTACAATTATATCATGACACTATAACTTTTACCTGTTTAATAGAGGGCATAGTGTGCCAAATATCTCTATCCTTACAGACCTGATATTTTGTCACATTTATTACTAACATAATATCACATCTGTATATCTCTGAAGGAGTAGGTAGGACTGTGGTACACTCCTACCATTCATCAACACTAGGCAGAAATTCAAACTCTGGTATTATTGGGACATTCAAATTTGAATAATTATATTAATTTTTAATATAAATTTATTTAATATCAATTTAATTTATATTAAATTAAATTTTCGATTCCCGGGTCGAACACTACAAAAAAATTCTAATTTAGAGTTTCTAGTAGTGGTTCGGAGTCTGGATAATAATATGTACCTGATGCATGGCGATAGGCTCACCACCTATTTCATAATGAGACGTAAACATAACCGGTGACACGTGGGAGTGTTCTGCATTCCTCTGCCTACCCCTTCAGGGATTACAGGCGTGAAGTTACGTTTAATTTATTGCAAAAACCACTTACATGAACTGATGAACTTGATGAAACTAAACTGTCCAATGTGTCCTGACTCCTTTGTGTGGTGTCTGCCAACTGTCTGCTAATCGATAGCAGCTGATCTGTCACACCTATTAGAACGGCACATATGAAATGTTTTGAATTCCTTTTAACACAACTTTTATAAACTAATGATGCATATAAACATTTAAACATTTTAAACATTTAAATTGCATTTAAAATAACATTACATTATTACAAAATAAGTGACACAAATGTTCCAAATGTCACAAATCATGCATTGTGAACGCTTGACTTTAACTTGACAAGAAAACAAAATCGATTCGAGGACGAAAATGACGTTTGCAAACTGAGGCATAATAATAGCCAACTTATGTATGCCAAAAAGATATTAGAAACTATGACTAAAGCTAGAAGGAAAGCAACAAATCAATTAAAACAGGGAGATACCTGTTGATATTTGCAGCAATCCATCACTGTCCACCTTCCCCTTTCTCTGCCTCACTTTAACACCACTCTTCCCTTCATCAAATGTTAAGAGCTCTTGACGTTGCGACTTTTCAATAGCAAACAAACTACTTATGTTGGCTTCTTTAAATTCTTTCAAAACCCTGTACAATTTGTAAATGTAAGTATTGCATCTCCATCTCGCAACGACAGAATCAGAAAGAATCAAATAGAACACATCTCAATACACAACAGATCAAGATGGGCTATTTCACCACAACACTCTTCCAGACTCAACAAAGATTAAAAATACATGATCACTGAAAACATGGTTTATTGAAGATTGATTAAATAATGGCTATCACAAATCAGATTAAAACTTATTAAACCATCCTTACAGCTTACAGCATCAGTGAAGCTTATATTATGATTATAAACATTGAGAAAAATTATCACTAAATAGTTCTCATAAATACACTCAGTGGCATGGAATCTTGGCCAAACCCATAACATGTGATATCAAATTTTTAAGTGTCTTTAACTTTGTTCTTATTGTAAAAGTGGGTAGAAATAATGTTTATGTTAATCCTAAGTTGAAGTGCATTTTGGTTTGGATTCTGAAGCTTGGTTGAATCTGTCATTTATCCGATGAAGTCTAAGTTTTGAATTGTGTTCTGGAACTTGCAAGTGTTAAGTTGTCAAAGTTCTTTGGTTATATAGTCACACCTCCTGTTGTAACCCTCATATAACTCCCTAAGGGTTATCTCTTACAGGGTGGACAGAGAGAACCTTTTTTTTTGGTTATGGGGGAAAACCTTCATAAGGTAAGAGAGAACCTTTTTTTAACAGGGGGAAACCTTCATAAGGACAGAGAGAACCTAATGTCAAATATATCTATCTTTACAAACCTGCCGTGTGTCTTCTACATTCATAATTGTCATTTACAAGCACACCAGTTAGTAGATTTCTGACCCTCCTATCAACCAGTATCGAAATTAAAGTACTTCATCTAAAAATGAAAACAAAATGGACTTACCCAGCTAACAAATGTCTCTGAGTTTCTAATTCCTTATCATACTTTGGATCTCTCAAGTCCTTCACACAGCTGTCTAGTTTATCCATTTCTTCTCTAATAAGTCTTATAACTCCTCTGCCCATTTCATTCAATTCATCTAATTTTTCCATTGACTCAGTGCATGATAGTATATCCTAAAAATTTAACCATTAAAATTATGCATTAAAATGAATTGTCAATTTTATTTTATAAGCTTTTTCATTTTCTGTTTATAGGCTGTGTTGAGTTTTTGGTAAGAAAATTTACTATAAAGCCTCTTCCGATCACTGAACATTCTTATGTTGTGAACTTAGTGAGGACAGATTCTTATCTGTCCTCCTAGCATTTACGATATTAAAGGCTACAGAGAAAACATGCAGTGTCATTTCTTATACCAAATTTGACCTAAATAATACCTAAAAGACTAAAAATACAACACAATAATACCTAAAAATTGATACGAATTATATTACATGAGCTGGGGATGATCTTAGATATATAAGATGAACAGAGAGTTAATATCTACACAATCTCAACTTATTTTGGTTACTTATTAGGAAATTAGATACGATAGACAATTTCAGCAGTGCAGATACATAAAGATAATCGATATAATGTCGAATATTGTCATTGGACATGTACCTTCAAATCAGAAGGATTAAGGCCATAGTGAATTTTGAATTCTGGTGCTGGTTTTCCATGTACAAATCTCCAAATTCTACCCCATTAGAAAGAGCCCTCAGTGTTTGTTGAATGTAACTTGCAAGCAGAGTTATGCCATCGTTGTATTTTAATATAGTGTAGGCAACAATTACTATAGTGTTTTTAGCTGTTTCGTGGTCATTGTGATACTGTTAACAGTCATCTGCTTGAATATAAAGAAATCCTTACGTCAGATTCGATAAAAGATCAGAAAGCACTTCACGGTACAAGGCCCTATAAATGATATAACATCAAAGTTACTAAAAATCATGACATACATGACTTATTGCCTTCAGCTCAAAATGTAATTTCGCCAAATTTTTTATATATGAGTGGATATAATCTGGATCATCCAATTTGGGAACTATATCTGTATAGTCACTCATCAACGCAGTTTTCATGTAATCCTGATGGGCGCTTTTAAGAGATGCCATAGTAATAAATGTGTAAAGGTTTAAAATAGAAGAATTTTATATTTAAGTTAAACTGCTTTTAGGAATACAGTAATACTTAATTGACAGTATTTACTTAGACAGCTAAACTAAACTGTCAAAGGTGGATAAGCCATGACTATAAAAAATGAGCCTCGGATTCTGCTGTTTCAACCAAATGACCTATTAACAATAATAATTACTGAAAACGACCTATTAACAATAATAATTATTGAAAAATCACAGATTTGAGTACCTGCAAGTACAGATGTACTTGGGTGTACTTTGTAGTATGTTATTAATCAGCCTACGGTTATATCATAGATGTAGGATACTATGCTATATCTATGGGTTATACTAACTTCAAACTGCCTAGAGAACGAAAGCCTTATAAATTCAATATCATCCGATCGAAACTCAATCTTCCAGCTAGCAATAATTTATATGTCAGACGAACATCAAATTTAAAATCGGAATAGGAAAAAAATATTTTTATTGAAACTACATATAGGTATTATCTGCAACGGTATATTATCTACAATGAATTCGTTAGTATCGTGTAAGTACCTGTTAGCTCCTCGTAATGAGTTCTGGTATATTGGGCATCTATGTTTTAAGATTACAGTTTGCTGTGTGCATTCTGTGTAACGCAACTGCCCGCAAAATAGACATACTGTAATCATCAATTGCCGTTTCACATTTTATTTTTTCTACAATAAAAATTGTTTATATTGATTTACCTACTATTATGTATCACTATATAAAAATATCTTCGTAACATCACGCTTGTAATCCCCGATTGCTTGTAAAAGGTAGGTACGGAATAGAAAGAGATAGGCAGAGGAGAGTAGCACACTTCCAGGTTTCACCAGTTACGTCTACGTCCCACTATGGAATAGGTGGTGACCTTCAAATATATATACCTAGATCAGGCATAGAAATGCTAAGCATTTTCGAGTTACCGTACTTATTTCAACCGCTTTGTTTTTCGTTTGTGTACTATTCAGTTCTGAACAGAGCGATATAGACAGCAACTTAATCGGAAAAGTAAAAGCAGCAGTTTTTTTAAACACACTGTTTCACCTCATACAGTGCTCCATTGTTAAAAAATGGAAACGTAATATGAAAAACGAAATAAAACTAAATGAAATAAAACGAAAATTTAAATACGTAACATTATATTTAATATCAGTCAATGAATACACTCAAAACTTAGGAAAAAGCCTCATGAATGAAGTTTAATTTAGTTTTGGTTGCGCTTGAAGTGTATTTGCATTTTCTTCTTAAGAATTTCACTAATTTCTTTGGTCCACAGCAGTATACGTTTAAATTTTGTCTGAAACAAAGTATACACTTGATAAGATGTCTTTTAATTCATCATCGTCAAAATTCTACATATTAATTTATAGAAGATATTCGTTTGTGAGCATAGGTCATCACACAAAATGGCAACATTTTGGTAATGAACTTCAAACACTGAAGTATTCATGATATTAAAAATTACTACTCTTTTTAATTTATATTGCATGTCCAATGAAAGATGGCACTAGCAATACTTTCAATCACATCATCCCTTGTTAAGACAAGATTTTGTAATGTACATAAAAGAATGTAGTGTTTTACAAAAAGGGTTTTATACATTTTCTTCAGTATCAATTTAGTAACGCCTATTGCCTGTCATTTTTTAATCTTTCCGAAAGACCAAGATCACGTAATCAACGCAATTTTACGCCTGTAATTCCCAAAGAGGTAGGCAGAGAAGTGTAGTACACTCCCACATTTCACCAGTTACGTTTACGTCCCACCATGGAATAGGTGGTGAGCCTATTGCCATGCACATGGACCGGGCCGGGCACATATCCAGACTCCAAGCCAATACTAGAAAATCCGACCCGGGAATTGAACCCAGGATCTCCCGATCGGCAGTCGCACTTGCAACCAACACGACCAACGAGGCAGTTAAGTAATCACTGTTTATAATGTTATGTGTAAGATGTTAGTGTTACTACATGTAGGAGCGCATCGCTCACCGCGGGTACAGGTGCACC
>DWTO01005751.1:0-10509 GCA_018244755.1 Jemadia pseudognetus
TCGCGCACTACTCGCGTAAATGGTCAAGCTATCACTTTCAACGCACCGGCGTCATAATGCTTTGGACATATGGTAATTAACTAACACATATCGAGACATATCGGATAATTAATGGACGCATAAAGCTGTGGCCACATCGGGCAATTAATTGACCCATAATGCTATGGCCACGTTGGTCAATTAAATAGCGCCTAAAGCTTTGGACACACCGGGCAATTAACCGACGCGTTATTAACAGATTTGTTCCTAATACTCCTCGTTCTTAGTGTTGGTACTATTCTAACTTTCTAGTGGTGGTTTTCTAGTAGTGGCTCGGAGTTTTGAGATGTGCCCGGTGTATGGCAATAAACTATTCCACAGTGGAACGTAACTAGTGAAACATGAGAGTATACTACTGTACAATCTCACGTTACCCCTGCCTACCTCTTCACGATTACAGGCGAGATATTACATTGTTCACATTAATAAAATAGTTGCTGCTACTACCAAATCAACATCAATGAGAGCATCAAAATCGAATGTCACTTAAAAATCCGTAACGTATTCGGAATACTTCCGACCCGGTTGCATAGTAAATAACATGAAATTCAAACCAAGGATGCATCTGCGAAACATCCATTTCAAAAATAGTGCCCGGAGAAAGTAGGTCGACCTGCGCTGTTCTTTCGATACATTGAATCGAGTGTTGTTGTTGTGTCTGTCGTGATTCATCTTTGATACATTGCATACAATTTACAATTTGATATATTTTATAATACGTATTGTAGGGGATAAAAATTTTGAAACGTTTAAGAAACAGGTTTCACTGCTAACAACGTTTCCTTTGTATGCTTCGTCTGTCATTATAACGACGTTGTTAAAATATAATTCGAAATGGTGTGATCCTTCTTGTAAATTAATACAGATCGGATCCGTTTTATGATTATGTAACAAGTATTTGTATTTTTGGTCACAACTTCTCATTTAATTACTAAAAATATAATATAAAAACCTACTTTTTCTGATTATCAATACCGATATCGAAATATCGTCCGCTATTAATATCTTCATTTGCGAAATGACGAGATCGTATCACGTCTATGTATGTATATATACACATAAAATATGTTTACAAACACATATATATGCACGCTATGTATAGACGTAGGTACTTACGATGGATGGATAAAATATGAAGAGCTTATAGAAACAAAGTTTTGTAAACAAGACCACTAATCATAATAGCATTTGATTAAATACTGGATACCTAAAATTAACGAACGTAGAAAATCTTTCAAAGGAATACAAGACCATACTGGGTACAGCAACTATTTACCGATAGAAGTAAAAATTTTTGGAGATCATCAATTACATTTTTGGCCACTCACAAGGACTGGTTAGGTACGGTATTGTCTAACTCCCCATATGTACATACATAGTGATCAACATATTTCTTTTCCTCCTATAAAACTCCCGACGTGGAAAATCTTCTCAATTGGAAACTGTTGAAAACCGCTCTGTCAAGTTTTAAGTTTTATAATGTTTTTTTAAATTAATTAAACACTTTCTTTTCACACCGATAAATAACATACTCATACGTGGCTTGTGGCTTTTGCTGTTCGTGTGATGATACAAATATATTCACACCTTACCCTTACGGGGCAGGTAAGCAGCACCGTGCGCCAAATATCGCTATCATTGCAGGCTCGCCGTGGTGGTAATAGTAAATAAATAAATGTTATTATAACACTGGGTACAAATTTATAACTGCACAGATGACTCCCTACGCCCGCGTTTCAATTAGATCGCCCTACTTACCTCGGATGTTCATAATGAGGTCGCAGGTGTAGTCGCGCACGGGTTGGGGCGCCTGAGCAAACGCTCCGCGCGATTAGCGGCTTTTGTTGTCACTTTTTATTTTGTACAGGCCGGTATCAACGGGCCCGGTGGTCCAGTGGTCAACGAGCCTGACCGCAGAGCCGCGGGTCGTGGGTTCGATTGGGTGAAATTTAACGAAAAAAGTGCTAGTTTCTTCAATCTACGATACATTAAAAAAGCCCCAAATGTAGATACTTGTACAACACCTCGAATAAGAAAATAGTAAAATTCCATAGGAAAGCACAGTTTAATTCGCTTGTTTTAATTTTGAGTACTTAACCAGATATTTTTAAAGAACATGAATTAATAGCTGGATAATTAAAACAATATTGAAGGAAAAATCTAGTGTGCAATGTTGTTCAAAGGTCTCAATAGCAAAAGATTATTACAGAGAAAAAGAATTTGAGGTATTTTAGAATTAAAATTATCAAAAAATACAGTTTCTTGAAGATTTATTCAGATTTATTAAATAATTATTGGGAAAACAGAGGGCGCATTAAAACTTCGTTTAAAAAAAATCTTTAAAAAAATTTATACCTACATGCCGTGAGTGACACTCATATAAACATGCATAGATCAGAGTCAATAATTTAAGTCGATTTGTTTATTGTAAGCAAGTCAAAAATGCTACTTTCGTCGTGTCGGTTGCAAGCGCGACTGACGAACGAGAGGTATTTGGTTCAAATCCCGGGTAAAGAAATATTGAAATTTTCTACCTTACATTTTCTAGTAGTGGCTTGGGGTGTAGATTATGTACCCGGTGTATGGATATAAACTCATCACCTATTCCATAGTGAGACGTAAACGTAATTGTTAAAACGTAGAAGTGTACTACACTCCTATGCCTACCTCTTCGAGGTTTACAATCGTTTTATTTTATTTTATTTATTCACAAAATCCACAGCCTTTATCAAATTATTTTGCGGTCTAAACTTATAATATAGGTCTTGAAACGTCACAAAGTATTCACCACGTTATTTAAAAATAAAACTGTGAAATATATTATAAAAGTATTCAAAAATAAACAAAGCGCTTGAAATTTGTTTGAGTGCGGAAGAGTGTGCATGTGTGAGTGTAGGTAAGAGTGAGTGAATGTGTGAGTGTGTGTGTGAATGTGATACAAAGTTTATATTTCAAAATAAACAAATATAAACAGGATGAATGTAAATTATAATGTGTATGTATCCAATTAGTACCTGCTATAAATACTAATATAATGTTAGATACGCAAATCAAACTGGCAATTTTTTTTGGAAGTACCTCCCAATAATATTCGTAATTGTCTTGTTTATTTTCTCCTTCTGAGGTCTACAACTGGACATAAGCATTTCCAACACCTGATATTATTCGATTACATTCTGTTGAAATCTAATCGAATGTCGAACTGATATATCTTGATTAATAGGTAGGTACTAGGTAAATATCTACTACTTGATTGTGTTTTAATGGCGCCTTAAGCATAATATTATTTATGCGATTCTAATAAGAAGCGATGATATTAAATAGTCCATTGATATTATTTTTAAGTATCACTTAAAATTCTAATGAAATGTCAACCGAACATTAAATACCACGATTTGTCGAAATTAGGTATTATTTAAGTGAAGACAGCAGTGAATACGTTAACAGTAATTCAACATTGCGACGTAAGTTAAGAGGAAGTATAAAATTAATCAACGGTAGTTTGCAAGGGAATTAAGCGAAGTCACAAATTGTGGCGGGGTACTTATGCAATCGAGCAACAAAGTTTCTCACACAAGTCCACACAACCTCTGGGTTATCTGTGGGCACGCGTGCAGAGGGGCGCGGGGCGGCGCGGATACGCGTTGCATACAATGATCGCATCCAGGGGACTGCCGGCACGTGTAAGTCAGCACAGGGCCGAATTGTACACGCCGATATATGCACTTCGAGCTGCGATACAACCACTAGCACAGCCCAACGAAACATTTCAAGCGACGCAATCAAGTTTTCAATTTTATTCGCGCATTTTCCATCGTGTATCTAAAGTTGAAACGTACAATAATCGCGATCGACGACAAAAATAGCACCCGAAAAACGGATACAAAAACATGATGTTCAAATGCGGCCCCGTAATCGCATTGTACGATAACGTCATTCACGCACACGCGCTCGTTGTTGCCGAAATTCGTGGATGTATTTTTCTAGGCGGTGTCGTTGTGTGCGTTAGCGGCGCGTGCGAGCGGGACAGCACGACGTGATATCGCGCGGGTGGGAGCGAGAGCGCGAGCAGCGTTATATAACGCATTATTTTTATAATTAACAAGCAAAAATTGAGAGATACGGCCGTGCGACCCTGGGTGCGGACAGCGACCTCAGTTCACAAAATTTGCACAGATCAGATGTGGGCGACCTCGAGCGGCTAGTTGCACGCGGATCGCTCGTACAAAAACGGCGCACACACTTGCATGAGGGAAAATTCTCGACTTCCGCGTAACCGTTGCTAGATACTTGCAACCTTTATCGATCCTTGTCACCTGTGCCCGCCGACGTTCAAGGGCGGTGCGTGAGCGTATTGGTAATGGAAATATGTTTGACTATAGGCATACATATTATACATATTTGTCTATCATTTCAACGAAATAATATATTTACGAGTACGTATTACCTGATGAATCGTGGGAGTGTAGTACACTCCTCTGCCTACCTATTTGCACATATACAGGTGTAATATTACGTAACTCACCTTTTGTATTATATAACTTCATAATTTGTATCCATTTATAACCGTAAGCCTCTGTTCTAAACTTGTAGGTATACACCGAAATCAACAGTACAATACAATTAAGGTAGGTAGATAGAATTCTTTCAATAGTTTTGTATGACAGTTTATTAGCATGACCATTTCAAAATATGAATATCATTCAATACACGAAAATCTAATTTATTTACTGAAGATATGAAGATTTCGAACATACGGTTAAGAGGCGTATTATTATCTATGTGACACGAACTCATTGCATCTATCCCTGCTGTTGAGCAGTTGATCGTACTGTGGTATGGATAATAGTTATACGCAGTCATCACTACTTCTGTGAGATTAGATCCCTATGACCACCTTATGTTAGACGACATAAAGACTTGATGCTTCTATAACTTAAAAATAGACAAGAGTAGAATACAAATATACAGACGTGGGAACGTGAAGAGGTTTTGGACAGAAGTAGACAAAGTCTGTTTTTCGGTAAAAGTACCATTCTATTTAAGCCTACATTTTCATGGCGGGAGTTTGCATATAGAGGTCAGGATGCATTGGAATTACATTCAGTCGATATGAAAGTAATTGGGTCTACTCGAACTGTATATATTTAAGTTACGTGCATTTTTTTTTATAAATAACCGTGAGTTATAATAAAAATTTATGATTTGTAAATATTGTGTGATGCTTACTATTACGATTTTCATATATATTTTTATCTAAATTAACATTGAATTGTTGCTAAGTATAAAATTATTTTCTAATGTTAATTATTATAATGAATACACTTAAAGTCCAAGGTGCGATCACGAAACAATCGTTTTTTTGCACATATTTCTTTTTGTAGGACACAAACTGCTTGAACATACTTCACAGAGATTTAACTGCGCTGAAAGTGCTCTTTAGTTAAACTACATTCATATAAACACATATAAATATACTCAGTACCCTGTAAAGAAACTGGCATTAATATATAATAATAACGGATGGAAAAAATTTAGGTCGACGAAATGCAACGGCCACTTCCGGTAGATGTCAACAATTGTATCATTCATTGTTGCTTATTTGAGAGCTCCGTATCGTTCGCAGGTTGAAAAAAGACCCAGTCGAAAAAATAGTGGTTGATTGGGAGAGAATGCCATTATAGATAATGCCGTATATATATATATATATATATATATATTTTAGGCTTTGTGTGGTACGCCATAGTACCCCTTAGTTTTAAGGTGTTTAGGTTTTATTAAATAAAAAACTTCAAAGTATATCTAGATATCCTTGAACGGGATAACTTTTCTTATCTTTCGCCTCAATTAATATGCGTTGAATAACTGTTTCACTAATCAACGTAACATCACGTCTGTAATCCCGAAGAGGTGGGCAGAGGAGTGTAGTACGTCTCACGTGTCCTTAGTTACCTTTATGTGCCACTATGCAATATATACACACATATGAATACATATGTATGTATACATACATATGTATTCATATATATGTATGTATGGGTGACCTCGCGAGCGTGAAGCGTAAAATAGCATAATCATGTTACGCTATACAAAAATTCACTTCGGCGCTTGTAAAATTTAAATAAACGCTGCTACATTTTTTAATAAACTAAACTCATCTCGAAACGATGATACAAACAATTCAGTACGAAAACACGACAATGATCCATCTAATAACATTTTAAAACAACTTGGTGTCATATAAATCTCAGATTAAATGCACAAATCAATGTTCAATTGACTAAGAAAATGTCGAATGGACAAGTAACAAAGTACCTACTGCCGACATTCCACACGCCGTAAGAACAATGTAAATTAGGGAACGTTATCAGAATAATTATTATAAATTTTTTTATGCAAATGGTTTTTTGTGCTCATAACATTATAATTCATTCTTACGATTAAATGTTTAAAATTTATTACGCCAATAAAAAAAATTTTTTTTTTGGCCAGCCATCGGCCTTGGTCAGTAACAATTTTGATAATACCAACATTATTAGCAATTTCTTGCTATTTCCTTTCAGTGTACAGGTGCTTTAAGATTCAATTAGGCCTACCTGAAGACCTTGAAAGACGTTTTATGTCGTAACACAAAAGTCAAAACTGTCGAAAGTTTCCGAAACCGGCGTGCCTGTATGTAGAGAATGATGAATTTAGAAGAAGCGCGGCATGTCTGTAAGGACAGATATGTATATTTGACACTCGTTGCTCCTGGCGTGACCTGGCATGAAGATATGTATGTATTTCTATAGCACGGCGTTGCATGCATTTAAACGGGTGTCTATACGGAAAAACGTTAGCTCGTAGCCCAAACTCAACCTTCTATCTATCTATTAGCCTATTCCGACGCGCATTATACGCCTGTTCTATAATACTAAAAGATAGAAGTTAAAACTCCAAAAAAAGCCTTCGGGTTCATCACTTCAGAGTGTATTACATCTTACCCAAGATGAATGTTGCGTTGAGATGTCCAAGCGGCATGGCGGAGTAAGAAATATATCGGTATTTCGATATCCTCATGTCCCATACCTATTACTTATTGATTACCATAAAAAAAATCCTAAACGCCTCGCAGTTCAATACATCAACTTGCCACTTTAGTATTAGTATGTATCTTACTACGCCAGCCCAAAGCGGATTTCTGACGATCGATTTCTCGAAAACATTGAAAAACCTAATATGCATACACTCCCAATGCAAACGTGGTCGCCGGTTGTAATTTTACGAAGATACAGTACGTATTTTATCAATCACGACCGCCTCCGTTCCAGCGCACCACTTAGAATGTTAATCACCCTAGCCCAATACTATTCGTGTGGCCACACGTCTAATAATAGAACGGGAAAAA
Source organism: Jemadia pseudognetus (assembly GCA_018244755.1). NCBI lineage: Eukaryota > Metazoa > Arthropoda > Insecta > Lepidoptera > Hesperiidae > Jemadia > Jemadia pseudognetus. The sequence continues at coordinate 7,427 of DWTO01005751.1, forward strand.
CCAACGGTCGCAATTAAAATTAACTCCTTGATAATTCGTTCCGAATGTTTAAAAAAAACGTTCGTATAATACACATATGCGCCTGAGCTTGATGGATCTTGCCATTCGAGGTGTACGGGAAATATACCTAATAGATAAAGTGTAATATCCTGTAATGTAAGACCGGCGCTGAGTTTCGATACATATAAATTAAGCTAGATTGAGGCTTTTAAAATACTATTATAAGTGCAGCTACGGCAATTTGATGCAATTGTTTAAGTCTCATTGGATTAAGGAAATTTCATCTAATGCTATTTATTGATTTTTGTAATAATACCACCTATATCTTTACGCTAGGTCCCTCGCGGGGTGGGGCAGAATGCATCGAATGCCAAATATCTCTATCTTTACATACTTATCGAGCTTCTTCTGTAATACGTAATAATAATCAACTATCATCACAGATCATCAGTCTATTGCAGTCGGCTGCTGCACATAGGCCTCCCCTGAGCAGTTATGTCCATAATCCCCACGCTGCTGCTCATAGGCGACCAAGGGATTTAGGCGTGCCTAGACAGAACACGCAATACCGCGATTTGCCGCGCCGGTTTTAGTCGTTCTTTACGACACCTGCATCGAGACACGGGATCGCGGAATTTATCTTTACTCAGCTCCGACGCGGACAACAATAATATTACAACAAAATATAAAACACTGTATATTTCAATATATAGTTCATTACATACAGTCTTCTCACAAGTCAATTGCAGATATTGATGAACGACGATAACCCCTCGTAACTTCACTGCTTCTACCGCTTGTTTGCTACTTTGACTGGAGGACGGGCTTAAAAAGGATGGTCCCAAACAACACGTAATATGTGGCAACACTACTCACCACGGGAACGGTACGCACTAGCAAGCTAATTCGAAATTAAGTATAATCCCTGATCACGGTGCATCATTGTTACTCGGTGATTTGGGTTTTTCTGCACATGTATGATAATAAACTAGTTTATATATGTATGTATATTTTAATTCGTGAATGTCATACGGGTGGGATACTTCTGGTATTTTCTATTTCTACATCAGAATTTTTGGTTAAAGTTTGTAACAGTGGGTCGAATTCTGAATTTCTGGCCAGTTTATTAAACCGATTTATTGGATAGAAATTTAGAATAATAAAATAATATGAAAATTAATCAACTATTAATCAAGATCAAGAGGTACTTAGTTCAAATCCCGGGTCGGGCACTATTTGATTACTCAGATTTACCACCTAAATCTTAATTATTTAGAGAATGATGAATGTGGAGAAAGTGCGGTAGCTTACTGCACGCTCTATCGCCTTCGTAAGCGGAAAGATGATTGCTGTAACAGTAGGTGACGTTATAGCAATCACTTCTTTAAAACACGGGGTGTATTAAGGCATCCTTCAACTATGACGGTGATACTTCCGTCGTACAGGAAATCGAAAATAAACACATACAAACGGGAACCATATTCGGGATAGCACGTCTTCAATACCAGTGCCGTGATGTCATCGACTCGCCCGGTATACTGGTTTCATTGGTTTGACAAGTTTTACAATATTGCATGTGAGGACCAGTGCAGGCCGGAGGATGTCCAGCTTACATAAAGATGAAAAGTTTATTATTATTTATGTAAAAATGTTTGTAGAAAATTTGGAGATTTACCACAAATTTGCATATTTAATTTTAAATTTCTTATTGTCTAAGACATAATATGATAAATCTCCTTAAAGGTCTCATAGGAAGCAATAGGTAGGTATTTGAACATGGGATCCCAAGAAGAATTTAATTTATATACCCTTCCACGAAGAAGCAAACCTGGATCCCCTACACGCGGCAGGTGAACGCAACGATTATTACGACAAAAGCAAAAACTTAAAAAACCTAATTGGTATTTACGGGTGGTCCAGAATTTTTTTTTAACAACATTAAATGCACAGATCAGTGTCATATTAGTTCATCATTGAATGGTAATAAAAAAGATATAAAAAGATCAATGTCATATGTCAGTAATTTAAAACGAAAACCGAAACCATGAAAATAATATCGGCTCCGATAACTGAATGTCACAGACAGAAATGATAATTTGACAACTGCATAGCCGAGAACAGTCCATCAACTGCGAATATGCAAGAAAGTGTAGAATAAACAGCGAGGCAACACGTTGCGTGTTGTAGCGATAAGATATGTAAAGTGTTAACTACACATTTGCATCGCCAAAACAAATAGCGTCAAATTCGAAGACGAGCAAGTGTACCTAATTTTTGTCTCAAATAAAATTCTTTATCAAAATATCATAATGCTCGGTCATAATTATCTAATCGCCGTGGCGGCGGTACGATCAATCGATACGCGTACACGAGCGGTCAGCTGTTGCACGGCTGACCACAATTTGACTGCCATCTCTTTATTGCCGTTCGTTGGTTGCGCGTCAGAAGTTTGCCTTCACTAATGGTATCGAGTATTATTTGATGAAAGAGAGTAGATAGACCTTATAACATTTCGGCCGGACCCTGCATGGTATTTGACTATCAGGTTCGCCCCCATCCCTTATAACCATCAAACCTGTCAAATTTTCCGTTTTCTCACCTCGGAAAATGAAGATACCTTAAATAATAATGTTGCGATTTTCTCATTATTATACATATTTACATAGATAAACATAAATATGAATACCTAAGGTTTCCTCGACTATGTATTAAACTAAATTCCATATGAAGGATGATAAAATGAATCATAAAATGCATTAAGGCTTTCAAATAATTGAATAAACAAATATTTCAATTAAAATATATTTCAAAAACGCGTCCAATTTTTTAGTGTAACATCCGCTTGTTTTATTGCAACTAACGAACCTTCAAGTTAAAACATTGAGTTTACTATTATGCGTTAGGATTTATGAAATTCTATTTGAAAGTATCTATTGAACTAAGCATCTCTCTCAAGTAATATTAATAATATTATTAATAATAATATTATTAATATTATGTCTCTCTCCTATTCCATAATGGGATGTAAAAGTAACTGGTGAAACGTGGGAGTGGTTCTGCATTCCTCTGCCTACCTCTTCGGG
>DWTO01005752.1:0-10508 GCA_018244755.1 Jemadia pseudognetus
AAATGATATAACAAAAAGAAGGATGTATTAATATATTTTGAATAGATCTTTAAGATTGAGATATTTGGGACTCTCTACGTACCCCGTAAACAATCTGGCGTGATGGTATAGTGAAAATGATATCTGTATCTTGCACATTTTTAACTGCTATTATATAATTGTGACGATTATAAACAATAATTTTTTTTTATTAAAATTTTATATGTTAAGTAATGTTTGATTTGTGAGCATCATAGCCGCTGAAATTGGTTATATTTTGCCTATCCCTATAAAAAATAAGCGTGGTAATAAGAAAATGTCTACGTAAAAACGTAACTTTTTGAAGTTACGTTACTGTCAAACTACGTGTTTACGTACGTCAAATACGTATGTATTTATGAAAACAGGTTTATAATACCAGAGCATTCAAATATGTGCGCACATAAAGATTTTATTACACTCGTAATCTATTTCTTGTATATTACATAAGTGTTTGAATACATTACATAATTTACATTATTTTTTGTTTCCATTTGTATATTTTGTGTTATAATTCACAAAATAATATATTTTATGATTCAAAATAGCGTAACGGTATCCTTACTACGAGTTGTTAGGTAGTCAATTTGATGGTCGGAACGCAACTTATTGTTAGTCGAAAATAAAAAACCAAATTAGTTAAACACCGAAATTAGAAGTACATAATAGTTATTAGGGCCGTATTTCAGACATAATTACACATTTTTATGTACATACATATGTATTATTTTATTTATTTATGTATATATAATTATTATATGTATTATGTACTTAGTTTATCGGCTGTTCGCTTACCATAACACAATCTCTCATTGCTTACTTTTAAATTCAGATGGCCCTGTATAAAGATATCCCAAGATATTATTACTATATATTAGTATCGACGCCTAGAAATTCAATTATCAAATACAATATTCAAATAAAATAATGTAAATGCACAAATTTAGCGTTATACCAGGCCTACTATTCCGATCCGCCTTGAAGAGGTTTCGGGTCTGGGCGGAATATAAGCGACATCTTAATATCATATACAATATATATCCTTGTGTCCAATATACCTACAAAGAAATGCAAGCATTTTATTTTTTATTTTATCAGTTACTTAAGGTCCCGAGTCACCAGTTGCGTTCGTTACTGCGATAGAAACACGCATCTATCTAAGGTTAAATATGACATAAAGGTGTAAATGGATTACAGTATACGTAATACGTATTTCAACATTTTAAACTAGTCTACATTTAGAATGATCGATATTATTATTAGCATAAACTAAACTCGGTCCAATACTCGTAACAGGCCTGACTCAATGGGAACTGATCGCAATCTGACCTCTACATAAAGTCTCATAACAAAGACCTATGGGATTTTCCTGGAGCACTGTGACATGGTCTCCTCAAGAGCGGCGAATAGACAGGTATCCTTCTAGTTCAGCAACGCATTGACCACTGCTCAAATGTACCAAATATTGATAGGCAACGATGATAACTAACCAAATAAATGGCGCGTCTGTATATCAGACTAAATGTTAAACAAAGTTTATCTACATCTAATCTGATGTACCTAGATGATCATAGCCCACGTGTCGCTATACGTATTCTGCTTCGAGAACATCTTAATTCGTGCACACAGTGTTATCGTTTTATCCAGTGCATCCGATGACGTCACTTCATGCTTTGTTTTGTATTAGAGCGCGATATAATGGAGACTTAAACATGTCTACTCAGACCATAACTTCATATTTTATCAAAGTTTAATAATAATAAGGTTCTAGATATAATTCCTAATGGTAGTGTTTTCAAACCTAACTAATTGAGAGGACATCCTAGCTAAATCGCAAGGTATATTTTTTGCGTACATTTAATGTTCGAACTGTAGATACAATTTATTTCTGAAAGTATTATCAGGTTAGGAAGGTCTAATCAGGTAGTTTTCAGTCCACTAGTTCAACATAAACTTCAAATTATAAGAGTGGATTCAAATCCTTAATCTGTGCTTATCCGTAAGGGTAATGGCATGACAATATATGTATGTATGTATATGTAAGTTAATATCAAATGCGAAAACTATATTTATACTAGATTTTACGTTACCTTAAATCGTATCTTTTGGGAAACAGAATCAAAAGGCCGGGTGTTAATGGTACCAATACATTTTTTTTATTATAATATACCTACGTTTCTATATACATAAGTATATTCTTAAATGTTATGTTTGAAAGTACGTGCTATACCAATATTATAGATACTATTACAAATTAATACCAATACCAATAAATAGGTACCAATATTTAACTATCACCAATAAATACTCAATAAACAAATGAACCGTGACAAAGTAAGTGACGACTTCCGCGAATTTAATGCCCATGATTAAAGAGGACGCCAGCTTAGCGTCCATTGGTATGCTGTCTCGCTCGCAATGTATACGTGGACATAGGTCGTGAGAGAGATAAAAGGTTGGCAACAGCTATATTTATATGCTTTCTTTATCGCGCTGGTTGTACCCTCGCAGCGGCGTCTGGCGACTACCAATGAATCAGGATAATGTCATGTTTCGTTTAATTTATACGTGAGGTGCAAACTTATGCAGATGCAAGAAATCGCTATGTATTCAATTAATCAAGGATTTCTAGTTCCCCTAGTTCCTTGAATTGTGTACGTGGGTTATTTTTCATATAATACATTAAAAACTTTTTACTATATTCGATTTTACGACATGAATGTGTACAGAAAAGCGCCAAAAAATATATACATATATAGTGAATAGATTACTCTAAGACAGATATCTACGAGTAAGTAAAATTGTTTGCCTGACTAAAATCTGTACCTTGAATATACAATAACAATGTACAATACAATAACCAGGGAGCACGAAGACTGTTACACGAGATATAATTGAGATTAGTATTGACGAGGACCATTCAACAAAACAACCTTATAATAAATTTAAGAAAGCCCTGCCTTTGGTTCAGTGGTTACTAAGCGCGATTGCCGCGGTTACAGGGTTCAAATACCGGCTATGGGATACTATGGAATTTTTCTAATTTATATTTTCTAGTAGTGGCTCAGAGTATAGAAATATGTCCGATATATGGCAATAGGCTCACCCTCTATTTCATGTAACCGTTGAAAGGGAGTATACCATACTCCTTTTCCTACCACTTCGAGGTTTACAGGCGCGATATTACGTTGTTACGTCTACAATATTAAAATCCGATGAACACACCCTTATAGTGATGTGATCATTCCGGTCTGGTAATCATTAGATTACGGTTGTTTGGTCGCCGTGACGTCTGCGACATCGGTTAGCTTTATAATAGGGACATAAAAATAACTCATATATAAACGTTGCGATCTTATCTACGCAAGCAGCTGGATATAGCTACACGAGCGATACTGAAGACTAGAAGAGCGGCCTCAGTGTTGCACCTTGGGGAATGCCTATATTCGATAATGGAGTGATGTAGGTTGATGATTACATCTGAGCTTGTAACTAAGCCATAGTTATGTCCACAAACATTTTTAAATCATTTCACGTATTATTAAACTAGCACAGTGAGCTTTACCTACATCTTTGACATAAATAGGTGAACGGAATATTTCAATCGTTGATAAAGCTAACCATTATTTTGTTTGCGTTTTTCAAATTCTCATGTTCATTTTTATTCCTGAGTATTTGATGTCGAAGTAATTTCCCAAGCCCAATAATTGCTTTAGAAAATTAATTTCAATGTTTTGTGAAAAGGGGTTTAATATATCACCGGAAACTAAACAACAACTTTTCGAGCCTTGGAGTATCAAGAGTAGTGTGGTGACACATTAACAACGTTACGTTTAAAGTTATTTCGCAACATGTAGTTTATTTTCTAGCGATACCTTGGTTGACCCACGGGCGGCGACCACAGGGTCGGCCAAGATATGCTCTCTTTGCAGGTATTTTTCTCCTATCCTTTCCAATGATTCTAGCGAGCGCAGTCGGGAAGCTTTTATTTCTTCAATAACGTTCATCACCATCATAGAATAATATTGCTGGATGAATATATTTAATTATATTCATGGTAGTATGTAACAGTACTTCTTGGTTAAACCCGTTTAAATGAGTCCTGCTGCATTAAACTAAAAAAACATAACATCACGCCCGTAATCCCCGAAGAAGTAGGCAGAGAAATGTAGTGCACTCCCACGTTTTACCAGTTACGTTTATGTTCCAACATGGAATAGGTGGATTAGGTGGTAAGTCTTTTGACATACGCAGGGCACATTTCCAAACTCCGAGCCACTACTAGAAAATAAAAATTAGAAAAATCCAGTAGATTCACGAGTACAAAAATATCAACTTTGATGACTAAAAGTGAAATGAGGTCAAAATATGCAGCATTAATAATTTTAAAAATTGAGTTTGCGAATTTCATATCGAAGACTAAACATTATTGTAATACTTGAACGGTCAGTCAAAAACGGTTGTGCTAAAACAACGGTATGTTAGCACAAGAAAGCTAAATAAATTATAGCGAACTTCTACGACATGTTCAATTAATTGTGTGCTATATTGGATCAGGAAGTAACACTCTCAGTTGACGTGGAGCCGGGGAGATTGGCAAATTGTTTTGGTCAAGTGGGGCGAGTGAATGATGACCGACTGATTAAATACACTGTGAGTGCTTTACAAGGCTATAAACTATCTTTTTATATAACATAGAAATCTCTTCAACGATGATGGCGTTTGCCACTCGGTGATTTCTGTTTACCCAATAAGGAACCTAAAATGATGATATGATACAAGAAATAAAATATGTATTTTCCTTGTAGCTCATTGATATCTTGGCTAAATTTCTACCACCCGTTTTACCCTTTACACCCTATTTTACATACCATATTTGACTCCTACTTTACATACCAAATAAACGTTTATAAAAATATCCATGTATTTTTTAACTTTAACACTCTGCAGCGACTAATTAACGATGGCATAATACTATAATGGCATTCACCATAAGGTTAACTAAAGAATTAATGTACAGGGCTGACATAATCAAGTCATATGGTCGAGAGAAAGGTCAGACGAGAATCGCTCTTAGATGTAGGACAATCTGTTAATCAGTATTGATATATTGTGTTCCGAGTCGCCATGACACACTCGTGATTACAAAGGTCGACAGCTACATAAGTTGAATCAGAATTATATTTGATCGTATAGAAGTTTCTCGCTACTTTGTTAGCAGACTTATTGAGAGCTGAAGTGCTTTTGCGTAGATTGCACTAAATGCACCATTATAAACCGATATTTAGTATATAACTTATCTATAATCGTAGTCTTTTCCCTGTTTCCTTGTTCCTTCGTCTGCTTGAGACATCTCGTTTTTAGGTAAGACATTAAAGGAAGACTGTTGTTACCTTTCTAAGCGCGATAACTCGATTAAAATCATAGTAAACTCATATCCTATAAACATTTTCTGGTACTTTGCTACTCACCTTATTGGAAGTAGTCAAAGCCTTCTTTACGATAGCTTATTAAATATCTTGAACCCACTATCATATAAGATTTTTGATTCAACAACTGGGTTGGGCGAATACTTGTGGAATTTGTGAAACCATCACTATGTTTAAGCCGCATTGAGCAATTAGACCGGCCTCTTTACTGTACAGTACATACATGTACAAATACCCGAAGTTATGTGTTTCAAATAGCAATTCACTTTAAAGGAGCTTAGTGATGCCTCCACAAATATACTACTACTTACATATCCAATGTTCACTATGGGCTGCTAAATTTCATATATATGTATGTAGTTTGGGTTGGGCTGAGCCGACTCCCTTTTGTATCGATCTGTTGGGCACAGGCCTTTCCCATGTTATGGTATTTAACATCGGTTTAAAAGCATTCTACATATGGATTGCCCAATGACACTTATCACCAATCCGTATCCCTAACCTACGAATCACAATATGATCCAGTCTTCCCTCATATAGTTATTACACGCAAATATAACTCAACTATAAACTGTTCGCTTCTTAGCTATAAAGTATACCAGTGGTGCTCGTAGTAACCCAGATTTATCTATTATTCGCCGTCCTTCACAGCTTGCGGATGTCGATTTCGCCCTCTACGAGTTTTTATTAGTTACGATATTTGTTTGGCGTTTGTTACGCTGCGTCATCGTTTACTGAAGCTATTGTATCTATGCTGACATTTCGGACCTCGTATTTTATTTCGATAGTAGCAAGTCACTCTGAATCAGTATTATCAGCAGTAGTTTTATACTTTTTTCAATAGTAACCAATGGGCGTTAAGTTTTATAATTTACAGTGAAAATACCTTTTAATGACGCTTTCAAACTTTTTTTTTCTTTTTAAAGTGGTTCTTTAATTATTGCCAGTTGAGAGTCAATTCTTCATACTTCTTGTAGCTCTCGGGACGAATCAGTTCCGCATTGCTCGCATCCCCGATCTATTCTCTGTTGTTCGGTAAACATGACTACATCACTGGTCGCTTTTATATAAATACTTTGAATTAAGCATTCTGTAAAACGGCGTTCTAATGGCAGTTATTAACAGACCGATTCATCAATTGAAGATGGATTATGTACAGATTCATTATCTCTACTTGTTTTATTAACGATTACCTTTAATATCATTTCACAACGTAACCATAAACACTCATATAAAACACATAGCTATAATAGTATTATCAGAAGCAAAACGTGACAGAATCCTTTATTGAAGTACATTATTTTTTACGACATGTAGGTATGTCTGCATACAGGTTTATGTACACAATATTCTGAAAATGATATTTAACAATGTTGAATGGCTATTGAAGTAATAAAATTTAACCGTCAAGCCTGGACTTGACTGGCCTGTTGGTGTCATCGGTAGTGACCCTGACTGCTAAGTAGGAAGTTATGAAGAGAATTCCCGCCAAAATATACTTTGTTGTGTGATTAGCACTAGAGTTTGTTCTGTGTCTCAGATTACAATAATCTATATAAGAGATATAGGTAAGTTTTTTAACTATTTTGTCATCGTAGCGCAGTCTCTACCTAATTTTTGTCAGATGATCGGTTGTATGACAAACTGTCATAAAATTTTTCTTAATTTAGAACTAGTAAAATATATATATTGAAAATTCTGATTGAGAATAATTATTACGAAATCCGTGGGATATCGTATTCATTGTTATCGCGAATATAAGAATGATGTAATGTAATCGTGTTTTCTTACAGGCAATGGAGTTTATGTTGTTCGGTAACAATAGACGCTCGAGAAGGTGACAGTATACGAACAGATATTAATTTCTTATACATGCGGTGTGCACGCGTTTAACATAATGTATTCATGCGAAGTAAGGAAAAAGCTTGGAACGTGAAGTAATCGCGAATATTAAAAACCTTTTAATTATAAAAATCACTTACCTCCTCGTTTAAGTATAGGTATTAGGAGTTTATTTAATTTTTAACAATCTGTAGGTATAAGAATAATATTGCAATCATATAGCTACATATCATTAAAAAAGTTTTCTATGCATCTACATTTTTAGATGGTATGTACTGATGGTATTTGTATAGTATTAAATCTGATCTTTTTTTATGTAGGTATCTACTGATTCACATCTAATTGTAAGCTTTAATAATGCTTAACTAATAATCTACAAAATTGGAGCATTTTCGTTACAATAGATGGCGCTGTGCTTAATAGTACCTAAGAAACTATCTGCTCATGAATTTAGCAAATAGTTTCTGGGGTTCTGGTAAAACAATGATATAATAGTTTATACCCATTCATTAAATGTCCTTGAACTGATCTACGAATAATTCAAGAATCCTTAAAACCGCGGAAGCTAGAAACTCATTCTGTCAACGTATTTTGCCGGAACCGGAAAACAATGCCTCTTAATACAATTACTGGCGTCTCCTCCATTCCGTTTATTTCCCGCGAGTCTGCTCTTCCTTATAGGACAATTTTGATCCCAAGGCTGATCAGAGGTCAACGGAATTACAGTCATTATCGAACCGAAGGGCCGAGATACTCATAAGTGGAAAGGAAATTATCAATTACCTGTAAATTCTTTTCACAATCCTGTTCCGGTATATACCGTAGAGGACATTGTACAGTACAAGAAACATCGCAGCCTAATGTGATTTAAAGTAGGACGAAATTCTCAAAGTCATAATCGATAATTTTAAATAGGTATCTCAGTATTCTTTATAAAGTTATTTATCCAATTTTTAACATGATTGATTACCACACAGGTAATTGGATAATGAGCCTGGTTAAATAATAAACAGGTTATACGAAAAAGATGAAGTAATTGGAAATCTGGAAAACTGGAAATAAACGATCCAATGGTAATACTCGATTTGTTAAAATTTCCAAGAAAAATAAAAAGAAGTATCTTATAGGCTGTCCATTATTTACTAGTCATTCTTTAGAGAGTCTATTGGGAGCAATATCTATTATTGAGCCACAGAGCTATCCATTCCACTAAAAGCATTACTTTAAATTCATCTAACATTAAAAAGATATTTAGGTGTAATGCTTCGGTGTTTTTTGTTACAATAATGTATTTAGTAATTGCTAAGTAATTACTGCGTTAATAAATAATGATAGGTACATCATTAAGATAGGCTCGTGTCAGAAATTGCACGTTTAAACAAATAAGAGTTAAGTAGTTTAGAGTTTCTGCATTAATATTAGTATTCGGGAATTTATTTAGTTCTGACAGACTAGCATAACACTGATCGCTTGACTTTGTGGATCAAGGATTCGATTCTCTGACATAACCGCGGCAAGTTTTGGAAGTTATGTGTTATTTTAAGAGTGACCCTTCATCAGTGTTAAAGAAAGACTTCTCGTGGTCAACTCTAGGTCTCAGTGTTTTGCATATTCTTCTCTAAGGTGTGTAAAAATAAAACCGAGGTGAATAATTATGCTTTTTCTAGTCAAAATGATGATAAATCACATCTGAGCACTCCAACAGATCAATTTGTGACAATATTTAAAAGAAGCAGACAGTATATCGAAAAAATTATAAAATGTTAATTAGATAGGTATATTTCGAGACGTCTTGTTGTATCACGCGTGCTTAACGTAAATGTGTCTAGTTCACAGGGCAATATAAAAAAATATTTATCCAAAGAAATAATCCGGTCAGGAATAAAATGAAGTCTAAATAAAATCAAAAGAATTCACGGAAAAACCTAGTTTCATATTAAATCGTAAGCTATGGGTATTACGGTAGTAGATATACTTACATAAAATATTTAAACCCTTGTAAGGTGGAAGACTGGAAAACTAGGAGCACAAACGTAATCAACACAATTTCAACTTTAAACGCTACATCGGCTAAGTTAACCAAAGTTTAATTAAGTAACAAGACTGATCTAAAATACAAATACTAGGAGCACATGACGACGAACGATTTACAAATACCACGAAAGTGACCAACCGGAAATCCAGATACAAAATGTGGACAAATCAATTTAAACTTTTTCCAGTGGCAGTAACGTTTAAATTAGAAATAGTTCTAAATGCTGTCGAGCGTGTCTGTGGGAGCGAGAACATAATACTCGGAATGTGGTAGGAAAAAACGTGCGAGCAAGAGGGTTGATAGAAAGAGATGCAAGGTGTTGATCGGAGCGCGCTTCCGCTGCACGGTCGAAGGGGAATCGGGTGGGTTCGTATACTACGCAACTTGGCACGATCACGAATGAATGAAACAAGAAAGATATTATTAAAGTTTTATAAATTAATGTAATCGCACCTTAACTTTAATTGCACGTACTTCTAGTAGAGCTGTTCTCTAAAGAATTTGAAAATTTTGGATTTTCAATATCTAAACGCCATAAAAGATTATTACTAACATTGTCAGGATGTTTTAAAACTGTATACTTATCTAATAAATTCTCCGTCAATTCTGATGATGTATGGATTGCCATATCTGGTTTAGTAAATGGCTATTTGCCTTGCTGACTACTCAACCTCGCTCGACCGTCAACTTAAAAATACATGTCAATAGAAATAATATTAAATAATAAGTCAATGATTTTTATGCCAAAAAGTACAGAAAATTAAACTAAACTGGATGATTGTGTTCAATGCTCTGCCGTGCCCTTCAGAAACTACAGGTACTATTATCAAGTGGTTAGTTAAAATAACACAATTGTATAATCGATTGAGGCCATCTTAAATCCGATTTCAATCAGTATAATTGCTACGTTAAATGAAATCAAGTTCAGTTAACACTAGAATCTTTAATTGTTTTAACCGCTTGTAATCGTAGGTATCTCTTTTTGGTTCGCCGTTATAGACCTTTTATGAATGTCTGGTACCTGATTTGCTTTATTTAAATTATTACGATCTGAATTTGATATTTTTAGATATACATAATGTTTCGCAATGGGTATTGATAAAGAATTTAATGTGATAAAAGTTATATATATAAATCTCAGTAATTCACAAGTTATAAAAATATATCGAATTGTAACGGGAGTT
>DWTO01005753.1:0-10508 GCA_018244755.1 Jemadia pseudognetus
AAAAAATTATAAGCTAGTGATCTGTTCTCCGTCTAATATACTGCCTTTTACATTTAAGCCCTTTTACACCAAAACTTACATATATGTATTTAATGTATTGAAGGGTTCATTTATTGTTAAATTAACTACTATTACAATTTAGATGGTAGTGTGTTTTACTACGCAGTAGTGGTTATTAGGGTCACACAGTGAATGCATTATTTTAAAATTGTTTTAAAAATTTGGTCACGCACACATGCACGCGCGCGACAGCCTTCATGTAACATGAGAATTATTGAAAATGTGTCGTGTTTGGCGCATAGATAGAGTAGGCGAGCTATAAGCGCATGTACAAGTGAAAAAGAAAAAAACATACATTTTCTATACATAAAAATGCGCGCGAAGTTGGCGGCGGTTGGATTAATTAAAGTGAACGTGTACCAAATTCAATCTCTGTATATATAATATATCTATGGTTAAGCACAGTTCTAGTTCGTTCCTTAAATGTCTGTCGGTGTCAATTGTTAAGGGTTACACAAACAATTACACAAACTCTTCAGCGTTATTATTACGTGTTTTGTATCGGTGATGGTATAAGTTTACAATTGTTCGCCACTAACTCTGCTTACTGATGGGTAACGCTCAATACGAGTAGAGGATAATTGAATTCTTAAAATAACTTACATGACTCTTTAGAGACATGTACGTATACTTTCAAAATGGCCGATAGTGTACGTGTATGTGTGTGTCATTATTAATAAGATTTATGGGCTGTACAAGTAGTATTTTAGATATTAGTAGGGTTTTAATGTGAATAAATGATAATATTTCAATATACGTCTAAAAAAAAATATTATTAAAAAAAGGCACAGATATTAAGCATTCCTTTATGTTAAGTTTATTTTAATTTTAGCAAACTCATTTCTTATTGAAATGTTTGAAAAATAGTTGTTAAAGATTTTCAAGACTATCATCATTTTCTATCTGATAAGTAATGTGACTTTCAAAAATGAAATCCAAAAAAGTATGTCATATAAATACTTAATCAGTACCTTAACACTTAATGTTTGTAACGTTTTTGTGTACGCAGTCGGTCCCCGGTGCATGCGTTGTTACATTGTGAACATTACGACTAATCAAAAGTTGTTACATTGTGAACATTATGACTAATCAAAAGTTGTTACATTGGAACATTATGACTAATCAAAAGTTGTTACATTGGAACTTTATGACTAATCAAAAGTTGTTACATTGGAACATTATGACTAATCAAAAGTTGTTATATTGGAACATTATGACTAATCAAAAGTTGTTACATTGGAACATTATGACTAATCAAAAGTTGTTACATTGGAACATTATGACTAATCAAAAGTTGTTGCAATGTGAACCAAAACATGTTACATGTTCACAGTATGGGTGTTGTTGTTATCTTTTCAACCGAAACACATTACTTTGTTAGATACATAATACATTACCTTTATGTAATTGGTTATGTGTTACATTAGTGTCGACTGCATTTTATAACAATACTGACAAGAAAGTGCTTATTAACATTTGTTAAGTGTATTTACACCATCACATTGTATTGTCCTGTACCCTTATTTCTTTTTTTTTGTGTTGCTATTAATATTGAAAATACTGAGACTTTGTATATTGAAATATGTTAGGGAAAAATTGTGTATTTCTTTAGCAACCGGACCACATCCAATATAGTGCCATATCATGATGTGTTTTAATTATATGAATTGTTAAATTTGAATAAAATACAAACGGATGGTGGTTTTAGTTGTTTATTTTTTAAATCACACAACAAAATATCAAAATGAGTTAAATATTAAAATATATTTTTTTACGTTTTAACATAAAAGATAATAAAAGTCTCGCAATATATGATTAAATAACGTTTTATCACAATACTTTAAAAAATTCTTAAAAATGTAATAATTATGAAAAAATTTCATCGTTCAGAATTTTGACAGCAAGGAATGTTGTATAGTCACTGGTTGGTAAGAAATAATTCATTTTATTACAGTTGAATAAAGATGTTATTTAAAAATTAACAAATTATTGGTCCCATGACAAACGAAACTTAAACATAGTATATTTTTATTCATAACCATTTTTACTCTAGGTCAAAACATCACCAAAGGTGTTCAAAATGGTCACATAACAGGAGTCTAATTATAGGACTTAAACCACAGTTCAAACAACCCAGTGCCAGCACTCCCAACTTTAAACTTGAGTTTCTATTAAATGGATCGGCAGCTATAATACTGGTTCAAAGCAAAAGTCTATATAAGTGTATTTTTTTATACAGTTTATCAACCATTTGGTTACCATAACACAAGTTCTCTCGTGACTTACGTCGGCACCAGATGAACTGTGGAAATGTCTGCAGATATTACTATATTATTATTAAAAGTGACAGACTTTGGATACTCAACTAATCAGTATAAAGAACTGGGTAAGTTTCCTTGCGATTTCACTCCACCTCGATATAGAGAGGACAGCATTATCTTAAAAGTAGGGGCAGGGAGGGTCAGCAACAGGCAAACAGTTGCCAAGGATTGTTCAACACGTCAGTAATAGTCCGGCACCGGCGCGCAGGCGATCTTCACGAAGTCCTCGTAGCGCACCGTGCCGCCGGTGCTCACGTTCGCTTCCCGGAATATGTTGTCCACCTGACGAGATCAGAATAACTCTACACACAAGAGGCTATCATACCCTGGTCACCCAAAATCAACACTATTAAGTACATATTTTGATTGCCTTGTGACTGCCTCGTTGGTCGTGTTGGTTGCAAGTGGGACTGCCAATCGAGAGGTCCTAGGTTCAATTCCCAGAACGGGCACAACAAAATTTTTCTAATTTAGATTTTTTAATAGTGGCTCAGAGTCTGGATATCTATGTACCTGGTGCATGGCAATAGGCTCACCACCTATTCCATAGTGGGACGTAAACATATCTGGTGAAACGTGCGAGGGTACTACAGCTACACTCCTCTGCCCACCTCTTTGGGGACTACAGGCGTGATGTTACATTGTAGACCCTACCTCCCGAGCAGAGAGACCTTCGCCCCAGTTCTGCAGCAGGTTGCGGAGCTGCCGAGCGGGGACTACTCCTTTCTTTTCATTGTCGCCGGCTTTGAATGCATTTACCACCTAGAATTAATTATTTAAACATATATATAATATGTACATACTGAAACCACTTCTTCTAAAACACAATCTTCTTCTACCCTCCTGAGGCTGGACTGGAGCATGTTCCACAACATTACGCCAAAGGAAATTGACTAATATGATTACAATTAACTAACTATATATAATTAACTAATCTAACTAAACCAATGATGACTATTTGTGCTTAATCAGTTTTAAAAGTGGTCAACAATCAAAAGGTGATCAACTTTTAAATCTAAATTAAGGTCTCTGTGAAGATGTGGATAATTTTAAAATTGATAATCTATCAACAATTTTTAGTGTTCTGCTGATTTTAACCAATGTCCTTTTATGATGACAAGGTAAAGTTCATGTTCTGTAGTATCAGCCAGTTAACAATTAGCAGATTTCACATATGTTACCAAACTATATAGAAAAGTCTAGGATTTCCTCAATACAATACAATGTACATAATTAATATCGATACAATACAATATTCTTCAATAAAATACAACTCACTTCATTCGGTAAGTTTTCAGCACGCGAATGTATATGCATAACTTCCAGAAAATCAGCAAATGACATTTTACCACCTTTGCCTTTCAGGTATCCTGAAAACCAATAATTATTCAACTTAATTTCACAAAAATTGCATCATACAACACTAGCTACCTACTTGCAAATGTTAATAGATGTTTGAATTTGGAAAAATGAGAACAATTCAGTATGAAGATAGAACACAGTCATACAGTAGTAATAATTAATATAAAGTCAAAATAAGTTAAAAGAAAATGTGTTCCATTTGACATACAAACACTATATAGTATACAGTATATAATATACAGTAAACAGTATACAAATAGTTATAAGTTACTTGTACTCTAGGTCAACCAAGTAAAACATGCATATGCAAGTATAACACATTACATATTGTATTCATTTTATAAGAAAAATATCTATAGAGTTAGAACGGCCAAAATTGTTATTCTCTATTTTGTGGTATAATTATGTACAAATATGATCGTGCTCCACTGACCTGCAAGCTCCTGTATGGTTGGACTCATGCCGAGCGACCGCATGACCACTGTTAGCTCGTCCAGAGATGTGATCTGCCCCGACCGGGCAAATAGGTAGAAACATTCACGAAACTCTAAAATAAAATTTTACATTGTGATAACAATTGCTTTATCATATTTATTCAGAATACGATTTTATTACTCTAGAATCTTAACACAAATCTCAAACTCCATCTGACCTATTGTATTATAACCAGACAGCGAATAAATGCTTATTAACACATAAAAAATAACATCACACCTGTAATCCCTGAATAGGTAGGCAGAGGAGTGTAGTGCACTCTTACATTTCACCAACTGCAGTACATCATAACACATAGTATATGTAACTATATTTACACCTAAACATAGAATCAATATTCATGCTCATTATAAAAAATAACTGGTGAAACATGGGAGTGTACTACGCTCCTCTGCTTACGTCTTCTGGGATTATAGGCGTGAATATACGTTTACACGAAAAATATTTGCCCTGAATGAGAATAGCATCCTTGACTCAGCAGCTACATTTGCTAACCATCCAACTAATGAACTTCGCTATTATTTGTACTTAATAATACTGTTATTAAATATTGTTTAGAAACATTTAACAACTTTAGCCTTACGTGTTAAAACAGACGTTTAAAAATGAACACAACAGCACATAATTAAATCATAAAATAGTTTTCAAGTACCGTATTTGACCTACTATCCGTGTTCGATACTTATTAGTATAGAAATTATCATTATTAAGCATATTAATTTTTAATTATAGTATTAATTACAATTTTAAAAATAATAGAAAATATAATTAATCGGATTTATTGCGAAAGCGCGTCATAAATATAGTTATCTCACCGTCAATATCTTGTTCTTTGAAGTACCGAGCCTGCAAATAATAAATATATTTAAGTCTTGTAACTTTCATATAAACAGATTTAAGGTTTAGAATTAATTAAAAACAAATATTTACGCACCATTTCGATATGTATTATAAAGAAAATAGGAGAATACAAGCAAAAAGTGGAACAAAAGTTTCCAAACAATTATAAAATTACGTTACTTTACTAGTTTCACTAGTTTGTCCGGTTTGACAGTACATCTAATGTTACAATCATAAAAAAAATGTTGTTTATAATTGCAGGTAAAGTGCATTTTATTATAATATATTATTTAATTATGTTGGGTTATTCATATTATGAAATGCATCGTATCTGTTTTTAAATTTTCAATATTGATAGTTTTTATTCTGTAATTTTAGATTAACGATTTTTAATAAAAAAAAACGTACGTACATATTATGCCCAGTTGACATTACAACAAGATGAAGGAAGTCAGACCAATCAGCTGACAGACAGATATGAAGGACTAATATTTTTCCATAGTGTCTCCAATTAAAAGAATTGAGTAAATTATTACATAAAACGTTCAATAAAAGCACTAGTAGTGTGTACTTTGTATATATAATATAATTAGTGCATGTTCTCAAAATGGATAGTGGCTATCAACTTGTGTAAGTAAATTTATTGCGATGTATTTTAAAACCATTCTTTATTTATACATACTGTAGTTTTTATTAAATTACAGTTTTCAATGACCGCAAACAATGTAGAAGTTGACACAACCCAGTGTCTTCATGGGATGAGTGATAACATTACGTAGCCGAGATATTATTCGACAATGTAACATAACTTAGCTTATTTTAATAATACACTAAGCATTCTTCACTTCGGTAACGTCAGTAAATTTTTTTTTTGTTATACTTGACAAATTCACACAGTTTCAACATAAAAACTTAAGCCGCAAATCATTAATTTAATTTGTACTTTTCATATTCATTACTTAGGTAACCTGTATCTCAGAAAGGTAAACCAATAAAATCTTAACGTTGAAAGCGATTATTTGAAAATATTCGTTCGTTATTGGAATTAATGGTAATATGATTAACCTTAAATAATTGTTATTAATCTTTAAATCAGTAATCCCACACAATATTTCCTCCAACATTAATTGTTATTACATTCAAATTTTACTCCTTCCGCTCCTTTTATTCATTTTCTTTTATTTTAGTGAATGAATGAATTGATTAACTAAATAATTGTTTTTTAAAATATCAATAACATTTTAATTCCTATTGATACATAACTCAGCAATGAGAAAAAGAAGATTTGTTTATTAAATAGTACTGCAATAAACATGTCTTACAAACTCATTGTATAATAATCAAAGCCCTTAATGCTGTCTTATGTAATATAAGGCCTGGCCTCTGTTCAATATCGTCATGGGTGACCCATATTCCCAATTTTTTGTTTTCTCCCAATTTGTCTCAAATTTCTGATAAATTATGTGACTGTGAGAAATGAAAGTTTGAATTCACTCTATCTTTTTTTAAACTATTATTACCTAGGTTTTGTGTATACTTGTTTCAGCCAAATTTTGTCTATCAACATATTTGTGTTACAAAACCTGGTAATAATACTGATAAAAATTATTTCTTTTGGATTTAAAGTTCAAATATTAAAGTATATAAATTCAATAATTATTATATGAAAACTGAAAATATTTATGAAAAAAGTATTCTTAAACTTGTAAAATGGTTTTAAGTAAAAATTTTATAACATGCTTTGGTTTTGGCACCTTTGCTAGGAATTGTGTTAATTCCATAAACATTTTTAATATCTGTGTGAGTGATCTACGAGCTGTTGTAGTCAGATAGGAAATTTTTATTGCAATGACAATTACCCTGTATGATAAGATAAGATTTCGTTTCAAGCATGACTTTCTAATTTTTATAAGAAGATTTATTACAGTCATTGTTATTAGATATTATTAATTTGTTTCTTAGCACACCATTATACACCAGTACATCATGAATGACAGTATTAATAATAATTTAATCATTGTCAACCCTTATTATCCCATAGTTGAATGTGAGTCTCCTCTCAGACTGAGAAGGTACACCCACCGTTAGGACAACAGCCAATTTAATTGTAAAATGAGATTGTTGATCATCTCTTTTTCAGATTCACCGAAGCACTTTGACAAAAACCATGGAAGACACAACGGGGCACACACAAAAATCTAACATAGACCACTTCAAAATATCGTAACCAATAATAGACCATCTAGTCCAAATTGTGTTACCCGTGATAATACTAAGATAATTTATTAGACAAATAAAAATAAATTAAATTATTTATTGTATGTATAAAAATAGAGTGTTATAATTTATATAAATCATTTATCCATCATAACAATTCCATTGACATCTGTATAAGATACAGTATAATTTAGTTATGTACATGTTATACACAGTATAATAGCTATAGCCAAAGAGTTATACACATGCAATTAAGACAGTGAGAAAAAAATAGTAAAATCATAGCAATAAATATAGAGATATATGTATGTGTATACATATAAGTATCAAGAAGTAGATGTTTGTGGGTGTATGGAACACTTGGAAAAGAGAAGCCGGCGAGACTGATTAAGTCAGAAGAACGGATAAGAGTGTGCAGGACAGAAACATGAGTGCAATGGTGGAGTCCCCCCCGCCGCAGCTAATCACCAACATAGAATGGGGGATGATGGATAAAAGTAAATTTTATCCACTCTACACCCTTAGCAGCTTCACAGGTGAGATTATTTAATAAAATAGAACTTTAAACCTTATTTTTAACTTAATATGTGTACATATGTGAGTATGTCAGGAATTGCAAAAATATTTTCAAGGTTTTAAGAATGTTTCTTCTTTTTTGTTACATTTATAATAATATATAACTCTGTTGGTGATTGTTGGTTGCAGCCTGTACCTTCATGTACTGGGTACATATTACATATACACTTCATATTGTATAGTATAAAAAAACTTTATAACACTCTGGTTCTGCTGTAAAAGGTAAATTGCATTTGTTCTCAGTCCGCTGCGCCCTCTACCCGTTGACGTTGGTGAAGACACAGATTCAAGTGCAGAGAAAGAAGGAAGCGTACTCCGGCGTGGTCGACGCCATCACTAAGATATACAGAAGCGAGGGCATCTCCGGGCTGTATAGAGGCTTTTGGTTGTCTAGTGTGAGTCGATATGATATGATACTCACTTATAATAATACGTGCTAATGGATTGGACACCCCACCAGTCCTATTTCCACATTCATATTACCTGCTGTCTTTTAATTAACTTTAACTGATCTCACGGACAGTGACAATCATATTCGATGTTGAGCAGATGCTGCTGGCTGCCACTTTGCTACTCTTTTCACATAAAACATGGCATATAGTGAATAGCAGTTGTATATTTGTGTTTAAATTTTTACAATTATTATTGCCTGTTGTGCAGTTTCAGATAATTTCAGGCGTCTTCTACATTTCAACGTACGAGGGAGTGAGACACGAGTTAGGGAAATACGACATCAGCCCCCGCATGAAGGTAAGCATTATGTAATGGGCAGTATAACCAGACCCGCTGGTTCAGTGGCTAGCGAGTCTGGCTGCTGAGCCCGTGGTCCACGTTCGATTTCCATGCAGAACAAATATTTGTGATGACTTTGTTTCATGTCTGGGCATGTAAGATTGTCCATATAAGTATATATGTAGATATATATAAATGAATGTTTATCAGCTGTTTGGCTACGGCTGCCATAGTATAGGTTTGAAATTATGTAACGTCACGCCTGTAAACTCCGAAGAGGCATGCAGAGGAGTGTAGTATACTCCTATGTTTCATCAGTTACGTTAACGGTCCCACGATGGAATAGGTAGTGGGTCTATTGCCATACACCGGGGCTCACCGGGCACATAGACTCCGCGACAATGTGTCAAGTGAGTTTCTAGTGGCGTTTCGCGCGTTTCGCGTTTTGTGATCGCTACACGTTTATTTGCCGCAGTCGTTCATAGGCGGCGGCTGCGCGTCCGTCGTGGGCCAGACCGTCATAGTGCCGTTCGACGTGCTGAGCCAGCACCTCATGGTGCTCGGGCTCGCGCGGCACACGCCGCACGGCGTCGCCAACCCCGTGAGTACGCATTCGCGTATATTCACTATTTGTTTGTTATTCATTTAAGACCATCAATAGATATTACAATATAAAATAAACATGAATGTATATATACTTATGGATACATTATCATTGCATCTCTAGTAACAGATGGACAGATAGGTATTAAGCGTAAAAACTGAGTATGAATAATAACGAATAGTATGTGAATATTCGTCAAGTGGTATAATGAGCCGACGTGCGCGCCGCAGAAGCTGAACCCGCTGGGGCTGCAGGCGGGGCAGCGCGGCGCGGCGCTGGCGCGCGCGGTGGCGGCGCGCGTGTACCGGCTGCACGGCGCGCGCGGCTACTACCGCGGCTACGGCGCCTCGCTGGCCGCCTACGTGCCCAACTCCGCGCTCTGGTGGGCGCTATACACCGCCTACCAAGGTACGCGGTGCCCACTATCACTACGGAGTTATTTTTCTTGAAAAATTAACGAACAAAGGAATTGTGTATTGCTGAGAAACGATAGCCCAATAAAGGAATTATGTTAGTCGGTATGAAAAGAAAATTCCTCTTTTTGGAAAATTAACAGAAAAAGGAATTTTATTTTATGCTACTGGTAATGATGTGAGCTGTGGTCTTTATACGCACAAATTTCAATGCACAAATAATATATATCGTTAATTAGGAGACACTTGCCATTCATATATAGATGATGAAAGCGCTATGATTTGTTCTTCTGGAACGAAGAATTAATTGGAATCTACCCGGACACTACGGAACTGTACACGGATGATAAAGAACGTCAAACGTAGTCATGGACTTCGCAACGCTAGTGAATTGTCTTCGCCATCAGGCGCATACAGTGAACTATACGTGTGGTACAGACGAGCTGCTGAAGATCAGCCCGGCGTGGGTGTCGCACCTGCTGCTGCAGTGCGTGGCGGGCACGCTGGGCGGCTTCACCACCACCATCCTCACCAACCCGCTGGACATCGTGCGCGCGCGTCTGCAGGTACCGCGGCGTCCGCGGCACGTGTGCACTCGACAGCAGATATTCTGCTGGATCGTACTGTTTGACAGAAATGATTATGTTGTGCTTAATATATAATGTATATTTTCTTGTATTGATAATGTTAGCATACCGAATATAACATCACGCCTGTAACACCCGAAGATGTACGCTGGAGTGTAGTACGTACGCATGTTTCAACAGTTACGTCTACATCCCGGTATGGAATAGGTGGTGAGTGTTGCCATACACCGGGCACATATCCATACTCTGAGCCACTACTAGAAAATTACAATAGTGTTAGAAAAATGCAGTAGTGGACACA
>DWTO01005754.1:0-10507 GCA_018244755.1 Jemadia pseudognetus
GGTGCGTGGCAATAGGCTCACCACCTATTCCATAGAGGGACGTAAACGTACTGGTGAATTGTGGGAGTGATCTACACTCCTCTGCCTACCTCTTTGGGGATAACAAGCGTGATGTTACGTTAAAGTATTAGCATTGACATTATAAATTTATGTTTAAAAAGACCTTGCAAAGAGAAAGTTTATTGACAAAGCTAGATGCTAAATATTTGCTAAGGAACATCTGTCAGTTCAATGACGGTTGAAGAACTGTACGTATGTGTGTATGTAAGTAATTCATATTATGTTTGTTTCCTAATATGTCTCTGAAGTCGTTAAACAATCTTCAGACGTTAGCATTTTCCAAGCTCTCTCTTATCAAGGTTTGTTAACTATTTAAAATCTATTAGTTCTTGTTACAATGATTTCATAATTACTTAGTGAGAAAAGAACGCTAACAGAGAGCGCCCAAGCAACATTTCGATCTGTCCTAAACCTGACATGGTTCTTCAACCTTCATCCATTTACGCATGTATGCTGATTTAGGTGACCTATAACTCCACCATTAACTTGTACCTGACCTCTTTGACTAACATAGATCAGCCTTACTCACCATAGGCAGCTGCATTTAGCAGCATATTTTGTATTAGAAACGCAAGTAATTTTCTCATAGAATATTTTTTTGATATTGCAGTGTCCGGTATACAATTCGTAATAAGAGACATTTCGTGGCCATATCAACGACATTGCAATGTACGTTCACGTAGGTCTTGTAACACGATACGGTCCATACGAGACGCGTTCGCGCGACAGTCAATTCTGTTAGAACGTAAAAGGATACAAGGGTCTATTAAATGTCTAGTTTTAATGACAAGTAATAGTGATTGTTATCAATCTACAAAGTACTACAGCCCGCTTAAAGTCGCTCTTGTATCGCAGATCATGGTCATTTCGATCGTGGTACCAAGGCCTTGTGTCGCATATATAGGTAAACCGTCTCAATGGAATTAATTGATGAACCATAAAGTGCATCAAATTTAGCATTGTTCAATCTTCACCTTTTGTGATGTAAACATTTGGACATGTGTACGTACAGATGGATGTAGTTACAATAATTCCCAACGGCATATAGTCGATAGTGTCCGTCGCAAGTTCATCCAGTATCGGATATTGGAAGTACAAGCCAACACATATCTGACTTTACAAAATGGTGTGTGCGCAGTTTAAATTTTTCTCGTTGTAAAACAAAAAAAATCAAGAGGAAAGCTGCACATATTAGTTTTTGAAAACTCATTAAGGTTTCCGAGAAATAATAAGAATACGTGATCAACAGAAGGATGATAGAAGGGGTGCCGATTACAATGATAAAGGCTACACGGCAAAATAATTCTATTCTACTAATAACTAATAATAATAATTTAATAAATAGTAATAATAACGTAAAATTTCGTTATATTTCTATAATGGGACGTAAATATATATAACTGGTGAAAAAAGGGAGTGTACTACACTCCTCTGGCTATCCGTTCGGGGATAAGAGGCGTGATGTTACGTTTGATTCTTGGTGCTTAGGCTTAGTGCCATATTGAGAGTGTAGGTTTCTCCTAAGACTCCGTTGTACAGCAGCACCATGTACTGCCCCGTAGCCGTCACCACAAACTAATTTGTAGAGAAAGTTTCAATACTCACTCTATGAACTAGACAAATATATAAATGTTCAGAACTCGTACCACTAAGTAGATACACGCACAGGTATGCGTTTTCACTACATGTTGTTTTTATTAGCAGTTATAATAAACCTAATGCGATAATATAGAGTCCCATATCGCACAAGTCGTGAACAAAATTGAGCAATTTTTGTATTAAAGTTACAAATTGCGAACAATCTGTAAAGTTAGAGAAGCCTGCTGCGGCCGACATTGTTCAAATTACTGGCAATATGGGGTGGATTTTTACTGTGTTTTCGCTAGACTTCAAGCAGTTAACTGGTTAACCAGTTGATAGTTTCAGATATATTTACAGATACTTCAAGCAAATAAAAAGTACGCTTGAATCAGATTCTAGTGGTGTTACCTTAGGCGTGGAAAGTCAATTTATTGCAATCGACAAAAAATATCTTACTGTTTTTATATAATCTTCGTATAGTGCTTTTTTCTTTTATTCTTTGATGCTCTCTGACTACCCTGTGCGAGACTTCGCGTGACACTAGATAATAATAAGAATAAAATCCTTCATTCATCATTGAGATACTATGGGCAAGAAACAATAGAACAAGGTTGAAGAGTATGCTTTTTATTTTGACTTTTTTTACGTGGCATGAATTAAACAATAATTTTCAATACGGCATTGAACAACATCTTTGAGGACTCTTTCAGAGCTATCTACCATTTTAATTACATATGTCAACGATCGCGATGAACATAATTTTAATACTCGTTTCTGTAAAGATCGTTAAAAATTCTTGTATTATGTTTGTCACATTTGCTTTTGATACAAATTGGTGATTGTGCAAAGACACTATAAAAATACTCATCGATGCTAATGCTCTTTAAAATGCATGAAAGAGTTGTATGTAATTGAATATCGCCGTTATAGAATGCAATATTAGTTTCTGTAGATATATACTGTGTTATCTATGGATGCA
The DNA here is from genome assembly GCA_018244755.1 of Jemadia pseudognetus. Classification (NCBI taxonomy): domain Eukaryota; kingdom Metazoa; phylum Arthropoda; class Insecta; order Lepidoptera; family Hesperiidae; genus Jemadia; species Jemadia pseudognetus. The sequence goes on from DWTO01005754.1 coordinate 2,621, forward strand.
ACATTTTGCCGATTACGAAACGACGGATTCATAGACAAGACACGTGCAGAATTCCAATCAAATAAATTGAACATTAGCATTCTACGTTCAAAATTTTACGCGTGTGGTTTGTACGGTGATTCCAAATTTAAAACATGCTTCCGGCAAACATTACTCAACATGGCGTCCGATATTCCGTTACCCGTCACAGAGACTAATGCGCGCTAGCTTCCGAAATGACCACAGATTATAAATACATACATAGATGTAATATATATTCTATTGAGTGTCACTTTTCTTATTATTAGCTAGTTATCCTCACTGATGAATTCCATATAAAAATTCAAGAAAAAATGTTACTACATATAAGAATCACCTAAGTTAAACGACGTTGAAAACATGTTAATATTTTATTATTCTCAGTTTTTAAAATTATTCTTTATTTGACTGTAATGTAAAGAACTAACGCCATGAAATGGAAGAAAAATCTTTTCACGTAATGTATTCTTTATATGAAAGTTTGAATAGTGAGTTCGTGCCAACATCGTTCGAGTTGAAATTGAATTTTTTTATTGGCCAATTTTCAGATTCGATTCGAGAATCGGCTGCCATTTTGTTTCATACATATTTATTGGAAGACGATTCTACTGATCGTTTTTAGCCAAAATCTAATTCCAGAGTCGTGTTAGTGTAATTTCTACATTTACAAAGATCATATGGAAGAAATGGTAAGTAAATCCATTAAGCATTTTTTAATTGAGTCCAGTCCAGTTCACTCCAATCTAGTCCAGTTCAGTAATTTCCATTTAGTAATTTACTGTTTAGATTTTACTCCGTCATTATATTCTTTACGACTAAGTACTTGCGCTGAAAGTAATGTTTGCAACTAAAATGACCAAGAAAGCAACCCGTGAATTACCGCTTAAGATCCATTAAAACGAATGAAAGCTAGCTTATTTACGTAAGTGTCAATTTCATATGGATTTTCTGTTTATATGTCTTAAAGCATTTTAAAATAAAAAAGTAATTCAATACAATAATTATATTAGGTGTGTAATTACAATAGTGACTAATGGGATCGTCACAATGACTAACGCGTAGAACAATATGACCAACTCTTCACATTTACGGCCACAAAAAGGCACACAGTTATTGCGTTCGTAAATAACTTTGAACAAATCTATGTGCGTGTCGTATTATTTTGTTACAATGTTTTCCCGAGATTTTATTTATCCTTGTATATACATCAAAGTAGTATTAACAATATATGTTGTAATGGTATCAATTGAAAAAACTATGTAATTTATCAGTTAATCAATTAAAACAGCAACAGAAGAAACACTTAGCAATTTCCTAAGATAAAAATAACTATATATTTTCAGTTATAATATATAACCGAATTATGAACGTAATATCACTTTCGTAATCTTCGGAATTGGATTTGAATTTGAGATATATATACAAATTACAAGAAATGTTGAACAGACTTTGTACTTACACATATTATTCATTCTATTATCATTTTTTTTCTTAAATGTCCTTGCATTTACAGTAACTGATTACATATACCTTCTATTAATAATTTTATCATCGTGCCATTCTTCATAATATTATTACACTAAATCTATTTTATTTATTAAAGTATTATTATGTAGTAAAATTATTAAATGAATAGATTGTAAAGTAACTTTAACTTTCACTTTTGCATTATTAAAAATATAGTACACACTACATTGTCGTTGGTTAGATGAGAATGTATGATAGTAGATGTAAATGTAATCTTTTCAACATAATTTATTTATTGCGGGTTTACAGATCCCCGTAAAGGGGTCGTGATTATCCGGCCGTCCTATTTCCCGATATAGAGCGGACTTGTCCGGCGGCCGGTCAACCGGTTAACCGTTTTGTGCGGATGACCGGCGGATATCACCAGCGGCGCTATCCTGATAATTTACTCCGTCGCTGCTGCCTGACTTGAAATAAGTATGATCTTGTAAGTACTTTTAGCTCTCCTGTGTTTTTATCTCAATATTTTCAAAAATGTTGTGAATGTTGACAGTCTAGTTGGTTGGATTGGTTTGCAACTGTCAATGAAGATTTCCTGAGTTCAAATCCCAGGTTGGTCACTATTGGATTTTTCCAACTTAGATTTTCTAATAGTGCATCGGAGTCTGAATAGGCCACGATGAATGACAATAGAAACGTTACATTGTTCTACACTCCTCTTCCTACCTCTTCGGGGATTAGAAGCGTGATCTTACCTTGTGAATTAGACAATCAAGTCCACAAGAAGTATAATGTAAACATATTTTTTTGTGTTGTATCGTCTGTAAGTGGTCATTTTAATGTAAGGAAGTCATCTGAACACAAGTTAGTCATGCAATATGCTTACATAAGCTCTCGATAACGTAACGAGCTATAAAAATATAAGTACCTACGCCTCTTCAAAATTATTCCAGACTTAAACATTCTGGTCTGCTCTATTTTTTGTTCCATTTTCATACGGCGTTACGCGCACATTTTATGTCGCCGTAAAACTCTACACGTGGTATTAACTTTGTTCGGCCTACATTGTACATGCACTGTTTGTAAAGATAGGCTAGTTTACAAACGGTTTCAAGTTGTTGAAATGAAAATGTGTACCAGTTTTCAGTTTTATAATACATATTTGTATGCTATTCATATGACGTGTGGAACATTCAGGAGGCCTATCAAGTGAAGTTCTTTTAAAATCGAAACGTGAGAGGGTACATACCTTTTTAGTCATCTTGATAAATATTGACGTCGGCGGTATGTACGTGTATAAAATAGTTTGACTCTTTAACTAATACATAAAAATATACACACATACATACTCACATGTAATTCTTGTGCGTACGTAAAATCAGCAAAAATGCATTACCCCGGGTAACTCGTAAACTTGCAATATAATTTCATTCCTAATTAAAGTAAGATAAGTTATTTGTAACTAGTTTGGCTCTTAACCGTTATGTCTTGCAGTGTTGTTTTTAACCCAGCTCTTATTCAATAAAAGTTATTTACGAAAACAATAACAATAAAAGACAATGCTATAAAAGTATCTATAATACATATATAAGTATTCCTACAGTAAACACTGAACAAGGCCTTATAGTCATTACCCAACGCTGCTGCGCTTCTCATAACTAATTAACTTGTAGGGTTGTCACTTTTAATTTTTTATTCATTGATTGTGTATTTCATTGTATCTCTCATCGGTGTATCTTTTTAAAGAATGATTTGCAGTAAATTACTCAGTAGCATTAACAAATTAATAAATATAGATATATTCAATTCTCTATTATCTTCAATTAGTTATTTTGTACAAAACCTACACACTAAGAGAATTACGAGATAATATATTTAGGCATTTGTGGCAAATTTATGAAATGCAAAATAAATTTGCATCAACATTACAGTAAATAATATTTGTAAATTTCAAAATGTCATCGTCAGCCCTAGCGGTGTTACACAGAAGAATACTTAAATCGCAAACGCAGTGGCGTCAAAGTCCCCAGCGAATATGAATATTATTCCACACATGTGTCGCAGAGGTGTCATTAAATCGAATATGCAATGGCGATGGGAGAGACTTGCGACACCTGTTTGCTAATAAATGCGTACTGTCATTTATTGATTAAATCGCGATATATCGATGACGTAATGTTATTTGATTGGCACATCACGTTTTCTTGCAACGCAAATACACCCTAATGGTATTTGGTCCACAACTTACGAAATAATACAGCCGTTTGTATTCAGGCATTTCTCAATGTCTCTACCTTGTCTGTTTCTGTTGTTCGACGTGGGCATCCCTAGAACTAGCATCCCGGTCCCCGGGACTCGAGGTTGGGTTTTAATTAATCCACTAGGCTGTCACTACTAAACATTACGTAATAGTAGTTTGAAAACGAGATTGGATATCAAAAAAATGACATCAATTTCGCGACCATTCATCTGTGATGTTTTTTGCAATGATAATTTTATTTTGCCACGAAAATCTATTTACTACGACTTTTTGACGAATTGAATAACACAGGTATTACGAAAGTCTATTAGTTTGGCAGTTCAAAGACATTTTGAAAGATATTTATGCGATTGTACCCATAATTGTTTTTTCAGTTATATTTCAGCATAGTTACGAACTTCGAAGAAGTAATTTCATGGTAAATATGTATAATTACCAGTATCTAGAACCGTTTTTTTTCTTAAAAACATTGTAAGTGTCGCGACGTCGATCAAAATTGAATGCGTCTTTTATCACTGCTGACAATCATGTTTCTGGTCACTAACAGAATAAATAGATTTTATATAAAAAGTTGTTTTAGCACAAACAACGACGTAATTCTCTATTAACGCTCTATTAAAAAAGGCTTATTTTTATATTAAGTAATAATATTCATGCCGTAATTTAAGTGAGACAGCTTCGGAAGCTCGTAATCGAAAAAAAAATTTGGACTTTGTTACTCATTATTTTAACGTAACATCACCCCTGTTATCCCCGAAGAAGTAGGCAAAGGAGTGTAGAACACTCCCACGTTTCACCAGTTACGTTTACGTCCCACTATGGAATTGGTGGTGAACCTGTTGCCATGCACTGGGCACAAATCCAGACTCCGAGCCACTACTATAAAATCTAAATTAGAAACATTCTATAGTGCCCGACCTGGGAATCGAACCCAGGACCTCTTGATCGTCAGTCGCACTTACAACCGACACGACCAACAAGGCAGTCATAAAATACTAGGCAGTCAAGACTGTCAGACTTTATTTATAACAACAAGAATATGAACTTATTGGCAATTGCGTGACACAACAACTGATATGCAAGTATCTGGGAAAATTTATATTAGCTGTTGTAGCTACAGAGATACAGATAATAAATTCAGTTTTTTGTGAAAAAAAATCTTTTAATTGTAATCTATTGCATTACACAGAAATACATATTTATTCCAGAAATAGAGGGGTCAAATTAATAGGGCAACACAATCGTGCCATGTATCACTCGAAACATCTTGAGGCTTTCTTGCGCATCGCGGGCGCGTCGCCGAGTGGCCGGGTGCGCCAACGTTAATTAGGAGCGAGCGCTGTCCTATTAGTGGAAGAGCCGACGGCTGTGTCCTATGCCATACTAACCTTATTTTTATATTCACGCGATCGTTTCAAATATGCTGCAAGTATATTTACAACGGAAGATCAAGAGTAATTCAATTATTAGACAAAAAAATACAGTAACGCATTGGCTGTTTAGCATTAGAAATTTAGTAGTTATACTTCCGCTGATACAAGTATCCAAGTATGGAGTCCGAATAGTGTCCCTACTCGCATGCTTCGATCACCTCAAACTGTATTAATATATTCGTTACATTGATCATATACAAATACTGTTTCTGGATTAAGACTGTCGCTGATCAGCAAACTGTCAGTGCATTTAGACCGTAGCCTAAACGAACAATATGCAGTGGGCTCACTTCAACCGGTTGTAACGTATAGCGGGTAAGAATGCCAGTATTTTTGAGAACCGCATTCACAATAAGACATTGCTTTATAAAATACTAGCTGACCCGGCGAACTTCGTACCGCCTAACAGTCAATGAAAAAAGTAAAGTCAAAGAAAAACATGCATTTTTTAGATTAGAATTTTATTTTAATTAGAATAAAAAAATAATTAAAACATGTTTACTTAAGTAACATGTAAATAAGTTTTTGAAGTCTATTTTATATTTGTTTTATTTTTATTTGTACCTGTGTAACATTCCTTTCTACTAATTCTTCTAGCGTGTATATGTCTAAATCTGTGACGCAACAAACATTTTTTCCTTCAAATATATCTCTGCTGGTTGCAGTACACTCATCCCCGTGGCCGAGTAAGGAATCCTCAGCCATTGGAGCGCGTCAGGTGGAGCTGGCGGGAACACGGTGCCCTATTTAATGAAGCCGGGTTGAGTGTCCTCTCTACGTGTTCACATACAATGCCATCCTCAAACGTACACAATAGACTCCACACTTGTCTATTTGTGAAAAATTAACGACGAGAAATATGAAATGGGAGGTTGACAAAAAATACTTTTGTATTTAAATGTAACATCACGCCTGTATTCTCCGAAGAGTAAGGCAGAGGGGATAAACACCCACGTTTCACCAGTTACGTTTAGGTCGCACTATGGAATAGTGGGGTCAGCGTATTGTAATGCATCAGGTACAAATTCAGACTCCGAGCCACTATTACAAATTTGTATTAGAAAATGTAACATAGAAAATCCAATAGTACCCGGGATTAGTACTCAGGGACCTAAATCCGTAGTCGCGCCTACACTCATTCGACTAAAGAGGCAGTCGCTTCTGTATTTAATCCGATTTCAATTGTGTTTATTCATTACTATTATAATATCATCATATGAGATCTCTCACGGAGTAGGTAGACGATAGTAGCTATTGAATCGTATCGTAAAGTAGCTCAAAATATTACACATAATTAAAATATCTACACTATTACAAAAGAAACACATATGTATAAGGACGCCAATGACATCAACTCTACATAGAGACGAAAGTGAAACGCGTAGGCATATTTACCGAAAGAAACTTCCAAGTCCATTAGAATCTCTCCAGCCTCGTCTAAAGTACAAATAAATGAGTTAACGTAAACTGCTAATAAGCTTAATAGACGTGTGTTTGATAACGGGATACTGGAGATTAGCGAGTTACGAGAGATAATATAAACCTGAAATAAAATCTGCAGTGGGACTGAATTGCAGTCTAAATGATTATTGGTTTTAATTGGTAGAGTAAAACCTCCAATTACTTAGTATATTTCCTGTTCCAGCGATTTACCTAAATACGATCCTGATTATTTTATAATATGTATTAGAAGAGAACTCTACACTAATCTTTTATCTGAAATTACAAATTGTTATCATATCTGAAAATAGTAATATCTGGACTTAGATTTAATTACGTCGAAGTCGTCTCTGTCGCGCATAAATAAGCACGATCAAGGTGCAAATGGAAATTAGACGATAATTCAAACGATTATTATTCAAGAATCCGTTTGGTGACATCACGATCAGCAACAATGGCAAATAATTGCTCAAGAGTATGTGAAACAAAGTTAAATAACACATTATTATCGCACATTGTTACCCGCAATGTGAGAAACTTCCAATGGAGACCTTGGCAATTCTTAATATACGTACCTAAATATGAAAGGATCATCGGAATATATTCAATTTCAACAAAATTAACTTCACAGTACACTTTAATAACCAACATTGTATCGATTCCCTTCCTTTAGATTCTATAAATACGTAATTACTCAAACCGTACGTAAGTTCAAATGAAATAAACATGGAGTCATAAAGAATTGTTTTCAAATGTACCTATATTGTGTGTATAATATAGTACATGCTCCATCCGTCCAACTGGTACAGTGTATGTTCCGTCGATGCATAGGCATTTGATATTTGCGCCTTCCGAATTTACGACAAAAACTCTTACTCAATGGCAATAAAACTCTACAACAAATTACATGAATCAATAAAACAATTAAGATATATTCAGTTTAAAAATCACTTGACATTACGGCCAATTAATCAATATTTCTATTCTGTTAATGAGTATTTAGGTCAAAGGACACTTGACATTTAATATTAATTATGATTAGGTTGAATTTGATTATGCTGAATTTTGATTATATTGAATTGTGATTATATTAAATTATGATTATGTTAAGCTATTATTATGTTGAGCTAGTGATTTGTATGAACTATGTGACAAATTTTTCTTTACAGTTTTAGTATTGTATAATTATAACTTCCATATTAGAACAACTTGTACGAAATTTGCATGCCTTTGTAGGTAGAATAAGCGAACTGTCATCTACTATTAAAT
>DWTO01005755.1:0-10506 GCA_018244755.1 Jemadia pseudognetus
TAGAGCTATTTGGCACTCGGTGCTCTCTGCCTACCCCGCAAGGGACCTGGCGTGAGGATATGTATGTATGTATGTATTTTAACAGATAAATGAAGTGTTTACCTTCAAAGGTAAATGTATTGTTAACCTTAAAGGGTAAATGTGATGTTTACCTTAGAAGATAAACGTGGTGCCCAGTCCATGACAGTAGCTTACCCCTCTTTCTATAATGGGACGTAATTTGCGAACCGTGACATTGTACTACTCTACTCTGCCTACTTCTTCGCCAAATACAGGCGTTGTTAAACTTTTTTGTGTTTCTTTAAAGTGTCTGTAATTACCAATAAGTGTATAAATATACAGTTCTGTTCAGTTTAGTGATGTTTTGTTTTACATTTATATTTATAAATATAGCGATACTTCAAATTCAATAGTGCAGTCTTGTAACAGCCACATTTCAACCTTACAACAACCATAGCCTTATGTTTAAGTTTACATATGTAACTTTATAAATACCGAAATTTCAAATTAATTTCCATAACCTATGTGTTCCTTTAGGGATAGAATTTCCTTCAATCTATTCACTTAACCCGCTGTCCAAATTCTCGTTTCAATAGTCTGTTTCGAGACAATATATGGCTTATCAGTAGTCTCGCGTTTGACTACAATCTTAACCTGATAGTAACGAGATGTAACTCATTTCTCTAGAAAGTACCTATTAACTTGTCTTTAATAAAATTCCTCTACTGTCTTGAGTAATCCCAGACTCAACAAATCGGGGGAAATAGTTGCCAGCGGGCAGTTCCACACTTTCGTAATCTGTACCAGAGACGATTTAGTGAAACGTTTCGTCCTGTTCAGAAGATCCACAAGCTATGGTTGGTAGTCTGCGACACGGTATTAGCAAGAATATTGCTTTATATATACATATGTATGTATATCCTTATAATTTGGTTCGCGATAATCTTGCGTAACCCGCGAGTTCTTTGTTCTTCATCCAATTATATCTAAGCAACTAGTCAAAGGACAATTGTTCATTGGCTCGAGCCCGCGGCTCCGTTGTGTTTATTATAATAATAAAGTTATGATGGTAGGTAAGATAACTTTTTGACATGTCTATACGTATGAATAGATTTTTTGTTTGGATCAAGTATAATCCACTTAATCGTCCCACTGTTGGGCATTGGTCTTTTCTCAGGATGATTAGGATAAACGCATACTCTGGTCAAATATTGGTCAGGTGTCACCTTTCCTAATAGAAGAACTAACGTATACAGAAATTATGCCAATTTGTAATCTACTAGTTTAATATTGATAACTTCATGATTCATATTGTTAACTAGTTTCATATTAATAACTTCTTGACTTATTACTAAATTCAAGAATGACTACTAAATGAACGGAAATTCTCATGTACAATATTAGTTTAGTATTATTTATGACATTATTTAAGTACCTTTAACTAAGACAAGATTAAAGTCTTCAGGTATGTGTATAATTGTATCGTAGAATTTAGCGTAATATAACGGACCCGTTTCGTATCTCTCAAGTTGAGTACTTGTTAATTTAATATCGCTCGCGAGTACATTTTACATGTGAAGTTGCGAAGGCTCTCGCGTCTTTATCTTGCTCCATGTAGTTTTCTTTTATAAGTATGATGAAATTTAAGATGTTTCATTTTCATTACGGTATATGTCATTGAGTCGTTGCTTTTATTATTTTAGTTATTTACTAACAGAGTCGAGTAAAAACATCTTGTCTGTAAATGTAACGTGGATATCATTTATGTATTTTTAAAATGCGCACAAATTATTCAAAATATTATTATATTTTGTATAATTTATAGTGCATATTATATATGTATATATGCAATATAATATAATAATAATACGAAAGTGTGTTTACTGCTCGATAAGTCCTGGAGGTTCGATACCCGGATCATGTAAATTAATATAGGGGTTTAATAGCTTGAAATTCGTGCCCGGTGTATGGGACGTGTAACGGGAATGTTAGGAGTGTACTACGCCCTTCTGCGTCTCCTTTCGGGGTAATGTAGACGTGATATTACGTGATGTTTAATCCAGCATCATACGATAAATACACGTGGATTGTGTAATATAACCGATACGAAATAAGATAGATTCGCAACATATGTGGACCTACCTACTCGTACATCGTTACACGAACATCAATCAATCAAGCGTCGTTGGGCAGGTGAAAGTTTTTAGGGCAAGGGCGAAGTATTAAAGGGTTGCACACACTAGCACTAGTAGTCCCCATGTGAAAGTGGGTTGCAAGCAACTACGATCGTGCAAGTTAGTGGGTGTTTTCGCGGCTAGGATTAAGAGATCTAATCGATGTTGCACTGATGGAGTAAACCAGGTCTCTTTACTGTTGGACGTAGAATATCTGTACCTTGCTTTATTTAGGTGTGCCTGTTACGGATCTGTTTTGTTTTCGATATGGAAAATCTTTTAAAAAGGAATGATACCATAGTGGTTTAAAATTTGACCTCTCATTCCGGGAGCCCGGCTTCAACTCCTATCGCGCACCTCTTTACAAAATGTGCATTTTATGTTTAAATATCATTTGCTATAATGATGAAGATAACATCGTGAGGAAACCTGCACACCTTACAGTTAAAAAAATTGTTCTTTAAAGCGTATGAAGTCTGTCAACCCGCACTTGGCCAACGTTACAGACTATGGCTTTAACCCTCGCATTCTGAAAGGAGACCCATGTTCCGACAGTGGAATTATAAAAGGGGTCGGAAGTATGTATATTTGACAAATAGTTTGGCACGAACTGTATCGAAAACGAATTGGCGAACTTAGCCAAACAGAAAACACTCGTTTTGTAGATCCCAGTCTTTATTTAATTAAACCCTTTGGTTTACCACTTGGTTGCTATCTATCAGTGTGTACGTAGCTTTAGAGTCGGAACGTGCTAGGTAGTAAGAAAAAACTTAATCTACGAACACTGTTCTTATTACAGTGAGATGAGGGCTGATGACGTATGACTTGGAGATGAGGGTCCGGAGACGTGACTTCTTAATGGCGACGCGGTGTCTTAAAAGCACGTCTTAATTGGGGTTTTGATGGAGTGAGATGAATGCCAAGTGCCTTTTATTATTTTCAAGAGTATAATTGCTTTGAAACAGTAATTTGTGAAAAAAAATGAGTAGTTATACGAAGTGTGAGGACTTCAAGTATGTTTCTCTTCAGATTCGTTTTGTTTAAATTATTCGTATAAAGAAAAGTTTGAGAACAATTACGTAAGGTTATAATCTGTGGTTTTAAAATGAATGTCACACATTATTTTGTAATGGAAATAAATTTTGATATGCGTTTTAAAGTAATAAAGAATATATTTTAATGTACCTATGAAAAATAAGAATTTGTTTTCATGATTAATGCAGCACAAACATTGATTGTTGGCAAAAACCCTTTTTATATCTTACTACTGCCACTACTCTTACTATTTACTAATCCGGAACTTTTTGCAACCAGTTATCGGAAGAATTCTTCATCACACTTCACCGAAGAAAAATTTTAAAGAGATAGGTTAAAACGCAACCGTAGTCGGCACTTTAATTTCTACGACAATATCTCCTACGATCCATCGAAAATACGACATGGATACATTAAAACAAAATTGCTATAAGAAGCTTATATTATATTGCTAAGAACAAAAATAAAACTATGAATATATTTACAATATTTCCAATGAAACAATAAATTTTCAACAATCTGTCCTTTTAGTTTCCCATAAATCAATATAAATACTTCAGGGTTCTGTTAAATCCTGAATAATGGATTCAATAATACTTGTTTCCTTCTGTTAGACGAGTTTATAATAGTCTTTAGGAACAGCGATAAATTACATTTGTCAAACTAATTGTTTCCGTCATTCGTATTGATAGTTGTGTGGGTTGCGGCCTCAGTGGAACCGTAAGAATCAGAAGTAGATTGAATTGGATTTTATTGGATTATACTTACTCTAACTGTAATTACATTTAATTGTATATAGCTCTACTGCAGCCTTCCTGATTATGATGGATTTTACCGTCGTATAATTACTCTCTATCTTAACTTCGATAATAAGTATGACAATATCACAGTTAATTAAAATTTCCTTGCTTTTGGCTAATTACAAAATAAAGAATAATTCTTTCGTTAAGTCTATATCATGTAGGTACATAATACGTAGCATCTATTACTTTCAAAGAATATGTTACATTTAGATTTTATTTTCCTTATTATTTTCTTATTAGTACATTTTAACGATGAGATGATAATTACCCATTTCAAGACGTTCAACGCGAAACTTTACTTTTAACCAATATAAATGTTTATTTACAATTACATTTCTACCTAATGTTCATAAGGCAGAAATACTTTTGAATATTTGCCTTCGGTTTCAGTGTAAATAAACTTTACTCAAAAAGCTGTTTTACGATGAGATCTGACTAGGAAACCGCAATTTTATGGAGGTGCACATACCCGATATAGATAAGGTTGCCATATCTATCTGCGTATTATTATTATAATCAGCCCCTTTGTCGTTTTCCTGTTGGACACCGGTTTTCCCTCAAAATGACATGTCAAATTCTTCTACAGTGGCCAATCAAGGTTGGTAGACATCACTTAGGACTTAGGAGAACAGCGACTTGTGCAGGTTTTCTCAGCATATTTTCGGAATTCTTAGGATGCTTTACGTAGGTGGGATTATACGTGTTTTAAAATACTACAGCATATCTTTACATAAATTCTTCTTTTAAAACGATACCTTCGTAGTTACCATTTTCAAAATCGGCAGAATGAATTTCATAAATGCACGCAAGTTGGGACCTTTTACCGGCATGTTCGTTGATTCTAGTTTGACTGAAACAAAAGCATCGTCGCTTACGGACGAGGTTTGGAAAATGTGACGAGGGATATGCCTAAAGATAGTTTCATGTGGTAGCAATATAATAGTTTAATGATTGATTTTAGGTGATACGGGTTTGAATCTTTTAGATATATCACTTCCTTTACATAGTTGTGTGCGTACATAACACAAAATATATCTCGCTAAGAAGAAAACACTTTCCTGAATTTGATCGTGGATGAGAAATTGCATCGCGAAGAGAATTTTAAAATTACTAATGGTTCAGAGTTAACGTAGGATCGCTCACGGATCGGGGATCAGAGGAGATTACTGCCAAGTATGCGTAAGTTGCAATCAAACCTCTTAGTATCTACAGATACTGGGAAGCTTGGAACGTGCCTTGAATATTATCGAACGATAATTTCCAACGACGTCACATATTATAATGAAATATTATTTAATATTATAATATATTTACTATACTGTACATAATATTATTTAGGTTACTTTTGTGGGCACAAAATCTTTAGATTTTTTTGGAATGTATCTCCCAAATGGATAGTAACAGTCTTCAAAGTTCACGATGTTTAACTGTGACTTACCTCAGACGCTATTAATTATAATGTTTTGGTGTCATTATTCATGAATTAAATTATTCATAAAGAGACAATTCATAAGCATAGGCAACTAATAAAGGTCTTAATAATGTATCAGAATATTATTGAATATTTAAAAAGCATAATATTGACAGTTTGCGGGTTTCATAAGAGACATATGTGAGCAGTGATAGGGATAATGGTAAATTTTGTTGTAAGACTTTTAATTATTTTTAATGTTCCCTATTGTTATTTTTATATTGCGCTATCGAAACACTAATTTGGTCGCAAGAATTCATTCTTCGAAAGCCTGACTGCACACCTCAAAATTCACAGATTTCTAGATATACCAACATCTCACAACTACAAGCACTTAAATATTAATGAACTAACACAATATAACTATGTATAAAGCGTTTTGCCTTGCTAAGCTAGAAAATCAAACAAACAAAATTGACTTTATGAACGAAATCCAATAGTTTGAACCGCGTCGGCGAAAAACTTAGCGCAAATACGCTGAGAGTTTCAGTTTAATTTATCTTACATAGTACACAATGGTAGGCAACCGGATATTCGACGCGTGGTTCGGTAACGGTCTCAATAGCATTGTGACCCGGATGAGCACATTGTTCGATCTGACGTCCGGTGAATCTGATGGCTTTAACATGGGTGACACTGATTACAGCCTTTGCTGTTGTTAGATAATACCAGTATCAGCGTCAGTAGGCATATAACACGAACGCTTATATTGATATGGGTACATACTCGTATAAGAGAGTGGCAACATTTAGTAAGCGCTTTCGATCTATGGTTTTTTATAATTTTTTGAAATAGTTGCTATCATTTCTTTTGGAAAACGAATTAGTTTCTTTATTGGCAAGCTATCCTATCCCTTCTTGCACTGTGTTGTTAGTTTTTATTCATCTTATTTTGTTCGCTAGAGATAATATTGCTTTCACATACATATTTCTTTGTTTTCCTTGTCCATTTTGCTTGCGAGTGCACTTTTATGTGCGTGTTATTACGGGCCTGTTTTTATCGTACATATGTATATTATTCTTGATTATTTTACGGAACTTTCTATTTATAATGATCTACTTCTCCGACAATTACTACCAATTTCCCTAACACTGAAAATTTTGCATGTGAATATTGAAGCCGGAAAGAACTCATAACAAATCTCAGAATTTTTCTGTGATTTGTCCGACGCTTTTAACCGTATCCAACCTGAAACCACAATTAGGAAGCTTAAACACTGTGTCATTAAAAGAGCACTGCGTTCTCGAGTTCTAATTTTGTATCGTAGAAATACGATTCCGAAGTTGGAGTAAAAGGAAAATGGTTATCAGGATGACTAAAACGGATATAAGCAGTTTTGGGTTTCACAGGGTCCTATTTTTGGTAAACTGTTTTTAGCGCAAATTAATCATCTAGTATATAACGCACAAAATTAACATACGGTTAAACGTAATATCCCGCCTGTAACCCTCGATGAGGTAGGCAGAGGAGTGTAGTACCAGTTCACCAGTTACGTTCACGTTCCTCTTTGGAATAGGTTGTAAACATTAAGTAATTTTGTTTTTTGATAGTACTTCGCTAATACGAATAAGCAGTGCGGAAATGTTTACGAATATTTGCCATCAACAGTCACTGATCTCTTAGCTAACCTCGCTCGAGATTTCTTCATTTCGAACGTCGCTTTTCAAATTAAATCAAGTTAACCTGGCTCAGTAAGTAAGTTAAGTGTTTTTGTTAATATATTAATATATGTTTTGTATTTGAGTAGTACTTTTTGGTACAAATAATAGTAGCCATTATAAATTATCTCATGGAACAGAAATAGGTAACGTATATCACCACGGACCCGCATCACAGAGGCGTTTGAGTGTCCTCCAGGCCCTTTTCAATTACGAGGAGAAATTCGTCCTGAGCTCCTACATAAAACTGTCGAATTTGCACGCTGTAACTTATCGAAATAAAAAACACGAAAATAGCGGAAACCATGCTCGGTTGGGTACATGATATGTGTCTATCTGTATATTTTTTACTTTTGGTCGCATATCTACAAAGTCATTCGTTACATCTTTTGTACATTGAAAAGTTTTTCAGTAAGTTAGAGTACATTTTGAAATTACAACAGTTTTTTTGTGAATGTAATGATTCTGTTCATTGGATTACAGATTTAATAAATAGGAATGGACAATAAGTCAATACTGAATCACATTAATTATTGAATATCTGTATTCTTGCATATTACTATTTCAGTGTTGCACCGATTTTATTGATTCTAGCTATAGAAATAGGTTATACAACGAATAATTTAGAAGACCTTCACAATACATTCCTAACAGACTAAGAATTTATTATGTTGTTTTTGTGAACGAGGACGCGATAAAAGAAGTAGTAAATTACAAGAGCGACCACAGTGTGATATCCGAGGCGGTATTAGCTCCGAAGTCACGCACGGTCGCGTCGCGGTGTCACGACGAAAATCAAGCATAATATTTTCATATAAATGAGCTCGAAGCGTCTACTCAACACCGGAGATTTGGTTTTATTCGCCACAACCCTATACAAAATCTTATACTACCATGTAAAATATTATTCCAGCTTGCATATTTTGCTGATCATTGATAAGTCGAGAGAACAGATTTTATTCGACGATAAAATCTCAAGAGCACTTTCGTTATTAAAACGGGAGACTGAGGCAGGTTAGAGGGTTTCATTCGGGAATTCCGTACTGTGATAAATTCTCGAAGGTCTTCGTACCGCTCATTACTCAGTTCAATTTATACCAATAATGCAATTAATACATATGTAAAAATACGATAAAGGTAACGTATAGGTTTTTATTATACAACCACGCCATGTCTTTCAAGGTGTAGGTAGAGAACACAGAAAACTCAATATGTTTTAAAGACGTAACGCAATTCGATATATTCTCCAGTCCAAACTTCTAACTTCGGGGGATATATATATAAATACGAAATATACGATTTACAATTATAACATCTCCAATCCACAAACATGTCTAAATGGATTGAAATCTATAGAATAATCTCGGGATCGTACACCGTGTGTATCAATTAGGTTTATAAATAATGAACGCATCGCCGCGGACGACGTGCGGTGTGACAGGCCGTGTCGCTTTGAATCACACGCGCCGGTACCCGACGCTGGCGGTGTGAAAATCCCGCAGATTTCCATGCAAAACCCGTCCAAGCGTCGTATTATACTTATACGAGTTCTCAATTCCGGTATTGCGTTTCAAGTTTGCAATACAGATTTTAGTCTGACTCAACATCAACCTTTTTATCGTTCGACTGTTGAACTCGTGTACGCTCAGGATTAGGATAAAGTCCATAGTTTGCCAAGCTCAGTTGACCATCGTCACCATTAATTAGGCATCGTCGCCTATAGATATGCATAATGCCAGACGAACCGTCAATACATCGCTGGCTTAAAAGTGAAGATGCTTTTGATGTGGTCCATTCTTTTTCTCCAAGCATGTCATGTGATATAATTTACACTCCTTTTTCAGTTAATGACACTCAATTTAATTCACAGCTGATCTTCCAACATTGACACTTATCTTTTTAGTGTCTTTCCAAAGTTTGTTATCTATTATGATATTTTCCATCGTACTTCCATTACCAATCTAATAAGCGGGCTAATCGTGAAGATTCTTAACTTGTAAACTCTTTGCTTTGAGATTGCTTGGAAATTTTGCAACCTTACGAAAGAGTTAATAAATGTGGGAGTGGGAATATTTAGCTAAATTAAATACCTATTTTATTATGTATTTTAATACCTCATACACCGCGTCATCAGCTTATCTCAGTCCACTGCTGGATGTAGGTTTTAAAGAAGATTTATGTCCATGATATTCACGCTAGACTTGCAGGGTGGGGTTCGCAGAGCACAGCTTCTATTTATATAGCCCTACGCCCGTTATTTAAATTGCCATCCTACTTTATTTCTTGATTTAATCACGTCTACGACACATGCAACAATACGTATGTTATAATGATGACTTTATTTACTCCAAAAATTTTACAGTTATATTTTACACTCGTCATATTGTAAATCTGGTTGTTTTAATATAACCTATAAATAAACTGAAATAAATATTTTTTCCGCTCTTTCCTTAAGCATAAAATTTTTTCTTCCCTTCCAAATGCCATATAGAATTTAATATATTACATTGAGCGGAAATATATAAAAGGATATATTGTAACTTTAGATGTTATATTAATATCTTTCCTCATTCAGATAATTTCGAAGTCAGTACGATAAATGCTATGAGATATAACACTATTTTCAGAAAAATATAATTATCGGACGGATTGATGACGGATAATTAAGGTTGGATGAAACTTATTACCTAAATATTATGTACTTAAAGTTTTCAGCTCGTTTTTATATAACTTAAGCAATAGTTGTGCAAGATATTCAGCGAGTATTAAGTTATTCACTTGCGGTTTCTACGTGATGCAGAACTTAGAGAGTAGTTTGAGCTTGAAATAAATAACTAGATCGAACAACGACAAGTATGTTAGGTATCGGAATATTAAGAAATTATTCGAATCTTGTATGTGGAGATTACCTATGAGAGTCCTGTGTTGCATGTTAATCACATTTTTATTATTTATCACTTTCGAAAGGTACGACAAGCAAACCTATTAAGGAATACTCTTATGGTTGATGCCAAATGGAACAACTGTAGATATACACATCAAATACAAATATATTGACTGCTCAGTCAGGAGCAGTGGGTTCGATTTCTACCCGGTATAGATATTTATTGTGGACGACAGTTTGTTCCATATCATCCGCGTGTACTAAAACAAGTATTACATTGTGTTTTACACTATAGGTATAATGTCTGATTTGAGTAGGCTCTATAGCATAGGCTTAATTTAGCTTGAAATCAGATAGCTATATTAGTTGTCTAAGAATATTACGTAACATTATGCCTGTGATCGCCGAAGAGGTAGGCAGAGGAATGCAGAACACTCCCACGTGTCACCGGTTACGTTTACGTCCCATTATGGAATAGGTG